>CM042849.1:59141495-59211495 GCA_023653725.1 Bungarus multicinctus
CATCTTATCCGAGATGAATGACTTCGAATGAACGAATTCTTTATGGCACGTGTGATGGAGACAAAAGATTTGTATGGTTATGTGCTCTCAGTGTACATAAAAGGAAAAGATACATTCATCAAGAATCAAAAGTACAACACTTAAGATAGTCATAGGATACAAAATAGGCAATCAAACTACTAGGAACCAATCAATATAAATGTAAGGATACAGGCCAAACAAGTACAGTCAGACAGGGGAGGGATGGGTGATAAGGAGTGCTAGAAGATACTAGTAATAATGGTGTAGAATTGTAAAATAGTTGAACAGTGTTGAGGGAATTATTAGTTTAGCAGAGTGATGGAGTTCGGGGAAAAACTGTCCTTGTGTCTATTGTTCTGGTGTGCAATGCTCCTTTAGTGTCGTTTGAGGAAGGAGTTGAAACTGTTATGTCCGGGATGTGAGGGGTATGTGGATATTTTCACAGCCCTCTTTTTGACTCGTGCAGTATACAGGTCCCCATGGAAGGCAAATGAATAGTAATTGTTTTTTTCTGCAGTCCTAATTCTCCTCTGAAGTCTGTGCCTGTCCTGTTGGGTTGCAGAACCAAACCAGACAGTTATAGAGGTGCAGATGACAGACTCAGTAATTCCTCTGTAGACTGAATCAGCAGCTCCTTGGGCAGTTTGAGCTTTCTGAGTTGGCACAGAAAGAACATTCTTTGTTGTGCTTTTTTGATGACATTTTTGATGTTAGGTGTCCATTTTAGGTCTTGTAATATGATACAACCATGATGGTGAACCCTATGGCATGCGGCCACAAGTGG
Source organism: Bungarus multicinctus (assembly GCA_023653725.1). NCBI lineage: Eukaryota > Metazoa > Chordata > Lepidosauria > Squamata > Elapidae > Bungarus > Bungarus multicinctus. The sequence continues at coordinate 59,142,301 of CM042849.1, forward strand.
CATGCAGAGCCATTTGTGCTGGCATGCGAGCTGCAGGCAAACTTACCTCACTGTGCATGCGTGTGCCTCACAGCTGATTTTTTTTTTCAGTTGGCTTGAGGCCTTTTTTGGCCTCCCAGAGGCTTGGAAAAAGCCTCTACAAGGCTTTTCAGGATGAATTTATAGGCCCCTTTGTCATTTCCTGTAATACTGGAAGTGACGAAACAGGCCTATATTCGGCCTGAAAAGCCTCGCAGAGGCTTTTTCCAAGCCTCTGGAAGGCCGAAAAAGGCCTCAAACCAGCTGAAAAATCAGCTGTGAGGGGCAGTGCAGGTAAGGGTGGGGGGATTGCACGCGCATGTGCAGAGTGTGTGGGGAGGGGCATGCACATTGCATTCTGGGTGTTGGCACGCAAGTGCGTGTGGCGTGCTGGTGCACGTGCAATTTTTGGCATAGGAGCCCCAAAAGGTTAGCACCACTGTGATAGAACCTAGAAATAGAAGGTCTATACTGTGTTACTGTGTTGTCTAGTAAGAGGTGGTAATATGGGAGGGTTTCTCCTAAAGCCTACCATCATTTCTACGGTTTTGAGGTACAATTAAAGTGCACGCATAACCTCATTATGTTTTTCCTTATACAAAGAGCTTAAAACAAAGAAAGATGAAGTCAAAAATATGAAAGACATGAAAAAAGAAAAGAAGTATATAGTAACTCAGTTGCCAGGAAGGCCTTGACTTAGAGCCGATCACTTAGACACTGTTTGAAAGTATGATAGAACCCCAAAAAGTAGCTAAGACCTTGTTTCGAGGTTCTGATGGTTGCCTCTCCTCATGATCACATGACTGTATTTCGGATGCTTGGAGTCTTGGCTATCAGTCCTCATTGGTGCCTCTTTGTAGCAATAGCACTAATACTTATATAGCAATACTTATATAGCATTTAGACTTATATACCACTTTATAGCGCTTTACAGCCCTCTCTAAGCAGTTTACAGAGTCAGCATATTGCCCCCAACAATTTGGGTCCTCATTTTACCCATCTCGAAAGGATGGAAGCTGAGTCAGCCTTAAGACAGTCAGGATCAAACTGCTGGCAATTGGCAGCCTGAAATGTTGCATCCTAACCACTGTGGCACCACAACTTAGATAGCAATAGTGGTAGTACTTAGACTTATATACCGCTTTACAGTGCTTTATAGCCTTTGCTAAGCGGTTTACAGAGTCAGCCTCTTGCTCCCAACAATCTGGCTGCTCGTTTTACCCACCTCAAAAGGATGGAAGGCTGAGTTAACTTTGAGCTGGTCAGAATTGAACCTCTGGCAGTGGGCAGTTGGCCTACAATATGGCACTCTAAACATTGTGCCACCAAACTTCCACACTCTTGGCAACTGGTGATCAGGAGAAGTAGCCTGCAATATTACATTCTAACCATTGCACCCACCGCAGATCTTAATACAATTCCTTCTATGTTTAATCATAAGACTAACAAGATATATCAAGCATCCTTATTTGTTGGCTGATCCTTCCTTAATTCTTCTCTGACCGTTAAATGACTGTGGGCTCCTGCCCCTCTTATCTTATTGCATCTCTTCTACGCTTTCCTTTAGGTCACCCATGCATTCCATTCCTAATCGTGATTTAACCCCCCTTTTTCTTAAAGGACCCCATAATCCCTTGCATTGGGTGGAATCAGAATAGAATCTGAACTGAGCGTTTACTGACTGGGTGCCCTTCCTGACATCTATGTGGAGTAGATATTTTCTCTTTGTGCCCAGAGAGAGAAATATCTGCACTGCCTAGGATTCGAACTCACAGCATCCTCATTGTGAGGTGAGAGCTCCACCTCTAGGCCACCATGCTGCTCATTCTAATGCATGCTTTACTTCTAACATAAAAACCCTTTCATCAACCAACTTCCAATTCCGTATTCTCCCTCTGTCTCTCTCTCTCTCTCTCTGTCTCTGTCTCTCATCCATCCATCCATCCATCCATCCATCCATCCATCCATCCATCCATCCATCCATCCATATTATATCTGTCTGTCTGTCTGTCTGTCTGTCTGTCTGTCTGTGTCTGCCTGCCTGCCTGCCTGCCTGCCTGCCTGCCTGCCTGCCTGCTGCTCTGCCTGGCCTGCCTGCCTGCCTGCCTGCCTGCCTGCCTATGCTATCTATCTATCTATCTATCTATCTATCTATCTATCTATCTATCTATCTATCTATCTATCTATCTATCTATCTATCTATCTATCTATCTATCTATCTATCTACCTACCTACCTACCAACCACTCTCTGTCATCTATCTACCTATATCTATCAGTCTATCTATCATCTATTATCTATATTGGGGAAAGTCAAGAAAATTGATGCAGATTTTATTCAATGTACTTTTTAGATATTTCTTTTAAAAATGAGCTGGAGTATTACTCTATTAATATGATATATGAAACAGATCAGATTTATACTAAAAAGCATACCCATCATTCTAATATGATTTATTTCAATAAGATATAAATATTTTCCCCCTTTGAGTGCATTTTATTTTGAAAGAGGCAGATTTCTATAATTCTCTTCCTTGGATCTAACTTTGTCAGATTATTACCCTCATTCTCACATTGTGTCTTTTATGCACATTTATAGGAGAAGAATATTCTTATTAAATTACCTTCTACTGCAGCTGACGTTCATTTAGCTTAAAGTTATATTTTATGCCCCGTGTTAACCTTTGCTCATCCCAACTTAATATTTAATAACAATTGTATTGGAAAATAAAGCAGAAAACATTAAAGCTGCATGAGCTTGGGGAAAAGATGTTCCATTTGTCTGAAAGGTCAGTGAACTCAGAAATCCTAGGAGTTCATGAGAAATGTTGCCTTGGAGTAGATCATGTATCCTTGACTTAGATTGTCCCTGTCCTTTTTTCTTTTAAAGTAATAAAATAAGCACCAAGTGGAATATCACTGTAAGAATCTCTTGGTGATGCTTATGGTACATCACACAGAGCAGAAACTTGGTTTCATTGACAGCCGCACCAGGGTTGTGTTTGACCTTGAGGGTCGGGGTGGGCATGGCCAGATTGAAAACATTTGTGCGGGGTCACCTGTGCCTGACTTGAATACTCTGCCGCATGCCCAGCCAGTCACATGACCACCAAGCCACACCCACAAATTAGGCCACGCCCACAGCACCAGTTAGTGGTCCCTGGGATCTAAAATTATGAGTTTGGTGGTCCCTGAGGTCCAAAAGATTGACGACCCCTGGTCTATGGAATGGGTTTGGGTTGTGAGGGAAATTGGTGATGGCGTCATGTATTGTTTTGGGTCTTTCGTGGCTGGGACTCGTTTGTTGATAAGGGCTAGTTTCCAGATGTCTGGTAGGCGGGAGGAATCGTCCCGTTTATTCATGTTATGGAGGTGTTTCTCTATTTCGATGGCTTCCTTGATTATTCTCTTGTTGAAGTGTTCAACCAAGCTGAACTAAGAAACCCCAATGCACAAAACACAAGGTTGCCAACCAATCAAAAATACAGCAACTCGAAGACCAATAAAAACAGACTTAGACTCCCAGCCAATCAGGATGAGGAGAAAATCATTCAAATAAAGCAGGAAGCCAGCACCAAATTCAAACAAATTTGGCACACAAAATTAAAAAGAACCCAATACACAAGCCTGAGGATGGCAGATGAGATTCTGCCGAAATGTCGCTCTAATAAAAGCACAAATATTAAGACGTGGGAAAATACCCGAAGAAACCTAAATACCACACACACACACAACACACACACACACACACACACACATCTTATCTTCTTGATTTGAATTTTTGTCACGCTGCTAGCATGCTCCATCTCACACTGACAGTAGACGAGAGAGTGTGACTCTCCCAAAGTTCAAAACGCTTCTCCTGAAGAGGAGTCACTTCTTCAGGTAGAAGTCAACCCTTTAAGCAGCGATGTGACATTGTGTCAGTCAGGGCTGCTGGGAGCTCAACCTTCTGCTCCTATCTTGAAATGTTTCTGCCACTTCCCTCTGCTGTGTCCCCTGCCAGCTTCTTTCTTTCTTTCTTTCTTTCTTTCTTTCTTTCTTTCGTTCGTTTCTTTCGTTCTTTCGTTGATTTATTTCTTCTTTCTTCTTTATTCTTTCGTTCTTTCGTTCTTTCTTTTTCTTTAGTCTCCACAGCTCTTACTGGACCCTCAGGTTATATTTTTAAACAGGGGGAGGGGGAATATTAAGGGATCCTTCCCTCCTTCCTCTCGTAAGAAAAGTAAAGAAAAGGAAGCGGCAAAAGAAGGGCGACTCCTACATCCCTCCCTCCACACGCCAAATTAGCGGGGATGGACGACACCCCTGTGGAGGGGGGAAAGAGGCTTTCTCCCAGGACTTCTATTAATAACGTTCTCTTCCTAACGAGTGCTCTAAATAGAGGAATGAAAGAAAGTTGACGACAAGGGGATAATGGATACAGACAGCTTTCTCTTTCTTCCTTTCCACTCTTCCCTCCCTTTTGCCCTTCTCCTTTCTCTTTCCTCCTCCGACCCCCTCTCCCTCCCTCTTCCTTCCTCACTTCCTCCTTTTCTTCCTTTCTCCCTCCCTCTTTCTTTTTCTTCTTTCTTCCCTCCCTCCCTTTCTGTCCCTCTTTCTTTTCCCTCCTCCCTTTCTGCCTTCCTTCCCTCCCTCCCTCCTTTTCTTCCTCTGTCATTCTTTTTCCTTCTTCCCTTCTCTATCTCTTCCTCCCTCTCTCCCTTTCTTCTTTCCTTCCTCCCTTCCTCTTCTTCCTCTCACTGTCTTTTTTCCTTCTTCCCTCTCTTCCTCTATCTTTTCCTTCCCTCCCTCCCTTTCCATCCTTCTCTTTTCTTTCCTCCCTTCCTCCTTCTCTCCCTCCCTCCCTTCCTTTCAAGGAATATTAGCATCCACCTAGATTTAAATCTGATTTGCAAATTCTTATTCAACATCTATTACTTTTAAGGAGAAAAAGATTAAAATAAGCAGGATTATTATTCAACGTCCTCCCTATACACGAATTTGTATGCAGCTTTTCAAAGTGCTCCTTTCTAGGTACAAAATTTAAGTGCAGAATTAGGATGCCAGCAAGTGCTACACATTTGAGCCATAACTGAAGTTGTTTGGGGTGTTTCATACAACTGCTTTCCCCTAAATTCCATGGTGGATTTATTTAACATGCCTACCTTAATGAATTTGAACAGAGACGCTTAAGAAATCCAGTCTATGAATTTGGATGCATGCTGACCAGATGCCCTTATTACTAACATTTGAATCAGAATATAGCCAGCCTACTTTTCTAAATGTTGCCTTAAAAAAAACCCAAAATAATATTTATATATTTCATCAGGGGTTTTTTCTCCCTGTAATAGTATAAACAAATCTCTTTGAGCCTATTATTTAAATAAATGTGTAATTACACCTTTTCATTTTATTTATTTAAATATTACCGCAGGTAGCCATCACTTCAGGATACACAACTGGAATTTCTGTCATAAAGTCACACATAGAGGGCCACTGACCTGACTTGATTTTACAACCATTTTTACATTGGTTATTAAACGAGCCCTATGATGGTTAACCCATTCTCCTGATTGGATGTTTTCAGCCAGAAACTGGCAAAAAGAAGAAGAAAAAGTAGAAAATTCAATCATGTGACCACGGGATCCTGCAATTATTCAGAATTGTGAGCTAGTTAAGAGGCAATGATAGGATGGGCAATTTTTTTGGGGACATATCATAGATTTAGACAATTGGCAAAAACACTGTGAGAGAAACTATAAGTTGACAATGGCAACTACTTGTAAGGAAAACCTATATAAAATGTTTTATAAGTGGCACTTACGATCCAGCAAGATTAGCAAAGATGTTTAAGAACATATCCACCAAATGCTAGAAATGTAATCAAACACTAGGCGCATACTATGATATGTGGTGGACGTGTGAAAGCAAAGAATTATCAGATAAAAAATACATACATGGTTAGAAACAATGTTAAAATTACATATAGATTATAAGCTGGAAATATTTTTGTTAGGTATAGTACCAGAATAATATTATAAGGGGAATTTGTATTTTAATATTGCACGTTTTGACGGCTACAAGAACTGTGTTTGCACAGTATTGAAAAAATTAAAAAACACCTACAGAAGATGCAATTTAAAAAATATTAGATTGCACAGAAATGGTTAGACACATTAAGGATAAAAGAGAAGGAAGATACAAAATATTTTCAAATATGGGATTTGTTTTATAAATGGTTGGATAATAGAAGTAGAAATTAGGAGACAGGAAAACAATATTATGTAAGCAATCACACACACACACACATACACACACACACACACTGTTCAAAAAAATAAAGGGAACACTTAAACAACACAATGTAACTCCAAGTCAATCACACTTCTGTGAAATCAAACTGTCCACTTAGGTAGCAACACTGATTGACAATCAATTGCACATGCTGTTGTGCAAATGGAATAGACAACAGGTGGAAAGCATAGGCAGTTAAGCAAGACATCCCCAATAAAGCAGTGGTTCTGCAGATGGTGACCACAGACCACTTCTCAGTTCCTATGCTTTCTGGCTGATGGTTTGGTCACTTTTGAATGCTGGCGGTGCTGCCACTCTAGTGGTAGCATGAGATGGAGTCTACAACCCACACAAGTGGCTCAGGTAGTGTAGCTCATCCAGGATGGCACATCAATGCGAGCTGTGGCAAGAAGGTTTGCTGTGTCTGTCAGCGTAGTGTCCAGAGCATGGAGGCGCTACCAGGAGACAGGCCAGTACATCAAGAGACGTGGAGGAGGCCATAGGAGGGCAACAACCCAGCATCAGGACTGCTACCTCCGCCTTTGTGCAAGGAGGGACAGGAGGAGCACTGCCAGAGCCCTGCAAAATGACCTCCAGCAGGCCACAAATGTGCATGTGGCTGCTCAAACAGTAAGAAACAGACTCCATGAGGCTGGTATGAGGACCCGATGTCCACAGGTGGGGGTTGTGCTTACAGCCCAACACCATGTAGGATGTTTGGCATTTGCCAGAGAATACCAAGATTGGCAAGTGCTCTTCACAGATGAAAGCAGGTTCACACTGAACACATGTGACAGACATGACAGGGTCTAGTGACGCCGTGGAGAACGTTCTGCCTGCAACATCCTCCAGCATGACCGGTTTGGCAGTGGGTCAGTAATGGCGTGGGGTGGCATTTCTTTAGGGGGCCGCACAGCCCTCCATGTGCTCGCCAGAGGTAGCCTGACTGCCATTAGGTACCGAGATGAGATCCTCAGACCCCTTGTGAGACCATATGCTGGTGCGGTTGGCCCTGGGTTCCTCCTACTGCAAGACAATGCTAGACTTCATGTGGCTGGAGTGTGTCAGCAGTTCCTGCAAGACGAAGGCATTGATGCTATGGACTGGCCCACCCATTCCCCAGACCTGAATCCAACTGAGCACATCTGGGACATCATGTCTCGCTCCATCCACCAATACCACGTTGCACCACAGAGTTGGGGGATGCTTTAGTCCAGGTGTGGGAGGAGATCCCTCAGGAGACCATTCACCATCTCATCAGGAGCATGCCCAGGCATTGTAGGGAGGTTATATAGGCACGTGGAGGCCACACACACTACTAAGCCTCATTTTGACTTGTTTTAAGGATGTTGCATCAAAGTTGGATCAGCCTGTAGTGTTTTTTTCCACTTTAATTTTGAGTGTAACTCCAAATCCAGACCTCCATGGGTTGCTACATTTGATTTCCCTTGATAATTTCTGTGTGATTTTGTTGTCAGCACATTCAACTATGTAATGAACAAAGTATTTAATAAAAATACTTCATTCATTCAGATCTAGAATGTCTTCTTTTTGTGTTCCCTTTATTTTTTTGAGCAGTATATATATGTATGTATGTATGTATGTGTATATATGTATGTATGTGTATATATGTATGTATGTGTATATATGTATGTATGTATGTATATGTATGTATGTGTGTATATATATATATATATTTGTTTTCGGAGGTTTTCGTGGGTATTTGTATGTGGATCTTTGGTTCTTTGGGTTTTCTCCCGCGTAGAATTGGAAGTATCTAGGCGACATTTCGATGAAGTCTCATTCATCATCTTCAGGCTTGCGTCTTCGGCCTTGTGCTTCTCAGAGTAATGTGAGCTTGCAGCTGCAAGCTCACATTACTCTGAGAAGCACAAGGCCGAAGACACAAGCCTGAAGATGATGAATGAGACTTCATCGAAACATCGCCTAGATACTTCCAATTCTATGTGGGAGAAAACCCAAAGAACCAAAGATATATATATATATATATATAATATATATATATATATGGTATTTAGGTTTCTTTGGGTATTTTCCCATGTAAGATTTGTGCTTTTATTATAGCGATGTTTCAGCAGAGTCTCATCTGCCATCCTCAGGCTTGTGTATTAGGTTCTTTTTAATTTTGTGTGCCAGACTTGGCCATTGTTTTTTGTTTGAATTTGGTGCTGGCTTTCTGTTATATTTGAATGGTTTAACATAACAGAAAGCCAGCATCAAATTCAAACAAAAAACAACGGCCAAACCTGGCACACAAAATTAAAAAGAACCCAATACACAAGCCTGAGAATGGCAGATGAGATTTTGCCGAAACATCGCTATAATAAAAGCACAAATATTACGTGGGAAAATACCCAAAGAAACCTAAATACCATACATATAAATACCCGCAAAAACATAAGAAAACACACACACACACACATATATACACACACACTCACACACACAACACAAACACACACACACAAAATGCATTCACATGAGTGTCCGAGTGATGGGACAGCAGTCGTAACTTCGAGGATGGGTTGAAAGTAACAGAATGAAATATTTCTTCCAACAATATAAATTATAAAAGAGGGGAAAAAAATGAAAGCTAAAAAGAAAAGAAACAAAACATGCGAAGCATATATGCAGACATGCATGTGCATACAAGTTGAACTCTAAATATTTAACAGAATAGCCTTGAATGAGCTTGAAGCTTCTATCTATTTTAAAAGCAGTTTTCTGAGTTCCACCAAGAACTCCATTGGGGTTAGACTGGGTGACCTCTGAGGAACATTCCACTTGTACGATTCTATAATTTTAGTTTGAGAGGAAATTAAGGCAAATAAATAAGTAAATACTGAGGGCATCTTTCTTATTCTTTGTATCCCAAATATAAAACTAAGATCAATGGAGTCCCTTGCTTGCGATAGATGGCTATAAAAATTGAGTAAATAAAATAAATAGAACTAAATGATATGTTATTCCACGTAGAATTTAGATGTCAATTAATTAGAAAGAAAAATAGGGTGTTGCCTGTTTCTGAAGCCACGGATTGTAATGTTGTTAGAGAATAAATTAATTCTGGATAAACAGAAAGAGAAATATTTCCAGTAACAGATTCTTGCAGCGATTCCTTTCAGGCCCTAGGAATATCCACACAGGATTGGTTTGACACTTTGATTTAAAAACCTAATTAAAACTTTGTTGCCCATAGCAACTTTGACTTTCGCGACGGGCAAAAAGCTCTTTTAACAGGATGCAAATGTTAAACAACTTAAATTTAACCAGGGAACAGTTCTTTCAGGCCCCAAGCAAGATAGGGAGAAGGAAAGGGATGAAAATGCCACAAACAGTACATATATTTTGATGATAAATCGAATTTCCACTGGATGCCACTGTTGGTCCATAAAACTTCACTGTGAGTGCAAAGATTCTTAGGAATGGTTTCTTTCTTTTTTCTTCCCCCTCCCCGTTAAAAATAGTTGATATTTTCTTGATTCGGAATTCCTGCAGGGAGATTGTCTGATTGTGATGGAAGGCACTTGAAAAGGTGAACATTTATTCTTTTAACTAGCCTCGCATTATAATGACATCCTGCATAAAAGCTTCATTTCTGGAGAGCTGTGGTTAGCACTCAAATTTTAGGGTGGGAAGAACCCATCTCGTCTTAACAAGCTTATCCCTAATTATCGCTTTGGTTTCCTTATAGAGGAAGAATAAAGCCAAAGGCTGGAGGAGGACCTTCATTTCACTTTGCTACTCAGATATAAGAATTTGCAAATTCAGCCAGTGATTTTTTTTGTTTGTTTTGTGTTTCTCTTTCCATTCCATTCCTTGAAATTTAATCTGAATTGAGAGTTCAGGGTTGAAAACCTGTCCTTAGTCTATTAGAGATCATACATTTTGAGCCACCCCTGGAAATATCTGGAAGCTTTGGTTGGTTTAAAATGAATGTTCATACCCAGCTCCCAAAACACACAAACCCTCTATTGTTAAATCAAGGATTCCCTTTCTTTAAAAAAAAAAAAATCTTTTTTATTATTATTTTCCATTAATACAAATCGTAATTACATTTTTGACAGCGTTTACATCCATATGTGTTGTTATATCATATTTCTATCATCTATTCATACATATCATCAATAATCATTATATGTAGTTATTAATACCTAACGTTATTTATTCTAGATCATCAATTATTATTATATATACATATCATCAATCCATATATATGTGTGTGTGTGTGTGTGTGTTAGGTTTTTGAGCTGATAAATAATTAAACAAGGGAGACTAGGATAGATCTATTTCGAGCTACTTAGCTCTCATCAGCTAGCCATACCCTTACTGGGATTCGAACCAGGGAAGTATTACATGTGAGGCAGTTGTAATTGCTATTAGGCCACTGGTTCTCATCCAGATCATATATATATATATACATACATATATACATACATACATATTAATATCCAACATTATTTATTCTACATACCTACATTTCTTTGTATCACTTTCTTGAGTATTCTCCTATATAATCATGCTGTTTCAATTTTTATCTCTATTTTCTAATCATTCATACCATCTATGCCTTACTGAGTAATAATCAGATTCCTCTTTTTCCTTCATTTTAAGTGTGAGCATATCCATTTCTGCACAATCTGCTATTGTTTTGTAATATTAATTCTTCTGTTGGGATTTTGGACTCTTTCCACATTTGCGCATAGGCTATTCTGGCCGCTGTAAGAATATGTAATATTATATATTTAATCTCTTTTGGACATTGATTTTGGATTATCCCCAATAAGTAAAACTCTGGCTTAAATTCAATTTGTTGTCCAATAATTTCTTGTATCCAATCTTTAATTTTACTCCAATACGCCCTGGCCTTAGAACATAGCCACCACATGAGATAAAAGGTACTGTCAACTTGTTGGCACTTCCAACATTTTGGGCTGGTATTTGGATATATCTTAGCTAATTTTGACGGGGTTCTTGTCAAGGATTCCTTTATTAGGAGCGCCAGCAGCCTAAATAAAAAGTATCTCTCTCTCTCTCACAGCAGGCTAACAAGTCTATCCAGCAGTAAGATGAATAGGTGTGTGCCATACCTATTCATCTCTGTCCCCTGCCTTTTATCCTTAGAGCTAGGTTGGGGCTTTGCTAGCAGCAGTAGCTCTTCCATCCCAAGGATCGGCCCATAGATTTCCACTGCTCTCCTCTCCTGTCTTCTGTGAATTCATGCATCAGGCATTGGACCCAGCTGTTCCTCCTCTTCTTCATCAGCCACCTCCAGACCTGGGGGCTGTTGACTCTCCATCTAAGGGCTGATGGATGGCCCAGGCTCCATCTCCACCTCTATCTCTGACAACTGCATTCCCTCTCTCCCGTGCCTCCTCATCTGATTTGGCTGTTGGAGGGTTCTGCAGCCAACAGGACACAATGTTGGAGTTCTGTGAAAGCCTACATTTGCACATCGTGTCACCTCTCTTGCAGGAGCTTCCCTAGCCAACGATTTGCTTCTGGGTTCAATTCAAGTTGTTGGTTGTCACCTTAAGGCCTGGGTCCAGGTTATTTGAAGGACTGTTTCTTTCTCCCAATCATAGACACCAGAGTGTAGAGGCCAGCAATATTACGGGTCTCCTCTCTTAAGGAGGTCCATCTAATGGGACCAAGAAGAAGGGCCTTCTCTGTGGTGACTCTCTTTATCATATACATCCAGAGATAAGATTGAAAATTTCCCCTTAGTTCCAGGTTGCTTCTCTCCTTGGTTAGTTTCCAACCCTTGTTTCTTGTCTTGCCTTTTGGTGCTTTGGAAAATAGTTTGACCTCCTCACCTTTGTAGGAGCCCCTCAATTACCAAAATACTGAAATACCCTCCTACCAGAAAAACCAAGGATTAGTTATAATAAATTTCAACTAGGTAGGAAAATCAACTGTGCATTTAGCTTTAAACATATATTGCTGCTTGCTGGCAGAGAATATTTGCAACTTCTCAAATGATCTGCGGTCCAAACAGATTACTTAAAGCTGTCTGAAGGGCAAAACAGGGCAAATGTTTGCAGGAAGCAAAGGAATTGGCTTCAGCTTAAAGAACGTTGAATTTTGTGCAACCATCCATTTCTGTAAACAGCAGACAAATATATGCATAGGTGATAGAGATGAATTATGAAAAAGGCCAGGCATCACATTAACATCCTGAAAGGCAATGAAAATATCCAAAAATGTAAACATTTGCTTTGACAAGTGTTTCCAGAATAAGAAAATGGAATCTGGACAAGCAGATGAAGATTCAGATGTACAGTTAAAGAAGAAAAAGGATAAATTAGCTAACTGCAATGTTAAAGTGCCCAACCCAAAATTTCTTCAACGTTTTTTTTTTTATCCTAGTGATTTTCATTCAGTTTGATAGAAAACAACTTGCTTTTCAATTATAATGAAGCCTCTTTCCCCATATTTCCATTGAATCTCAATGAAACGTACAAAACAAAATTTTGAAAAGCACCTTTTGGGATTATTTCAAGGGAAATTCTCTGAAGGAATTCCACCAGATTAAGAAACGTAGATGTCCTGAGAGCTGCAAAGTAATTGGGAAATCTTGAGTTATTGGTGTTGGGCTGTTTGTGGATGTTTCATTGCACAACCCCCATCACCAGCGTGAGTCTGGGGTATGCTGCCTCTTTATATGGAGTTGCTTGCCTTGCCAGCTTTGGTGGGAGAGTGATTTCCTCCTTGATTAGAATATTGTTTTTCTGCCTGATTGTTTGTCTGGTGTTAATCCATGCTTATCTAAATGTTGGCTGCTGGAGGGAATGCATTCCAGCCTTTTTTGTTTCCTTCCTAATTTTTTTGATTGTCTCTTTTGAATGGCATGTAGTTGGGTAATGAAATGTCCACAAGCAAACAATCAAGCTCAGAGAGCACCAAAGCATTCACAATCCAGCTTTGAGCTACAGATGTTCTCCTTCTATCGATAGGGAGATGTACAATAGATGCAGCAACACCACCTCCTATTCATTTTAACTCAGGGAGATCCAAAAACATTTTCAGATAAATTCTAAAGAAAAACGTAAAAGCATTCTGCAAAATTCTGGGCAAAGTCTTGATGGCAGCGAAACACAATTGTATCACTGGTTTTCTTTTCTTGGAGAGCTGCGATAGGTGTTTTCTTAGCACACAAAATGGTTTGCACAGCCAGGTACAGCTTGAATGTACACCTTGTCCTGCCGGGAGGGACAAGTTACCTGGGAAATTTTATGAGTTACATTTGCCCAATGAGTCCTATCACAAGCCTCAAAGCACTGGCAAAATGTAGTTTTGTCTCGGTCAATATTTATCACTGTTCCTGTTAAGAATTTATTTACTTTCCTACTTTTTTCCTCTAGGCAATGGTAATAAAGGCAGCACTTTGTAATAAGGATCTTGGGAGGGGAGAGATAATACTTTTAATTAGTACAGAGCATTTGGATCATCTTCATGAGAGGAGCAATCAAGTATTTTCACCCCTTCCAAACAAAATAACTTCCAGCCGATTCCTTGTGGCTGGTACTTCAAAATTCGCTTTTTTTTTGCCCTAGGGAAGAATCAACGCAGCGATGAATATTCAATTGGCTCCCTTGGCAAATCAGTCCGTAGTGCATCGTTTGTGTATGGAGCAATAAGATTGAAAAAAAACCATCCCTGTGTCTCTTAAGTCATTCTGCAGAAGTCTCTCCAACCCAACGAAACTTCCCAATCAAAACCTGAACAAATGGTGAAAAAAATTGCTTCTAGTCCTTATCGCCAGCACTACTTCAACTTCTGGAAGTATGCTTATTGGGAAATGTTTTGTCACTCATCTATGCAACGTTTAAATTTTCAAACAGAAAGGGGTCAGTTAATAAACTTTGGCCCATGGCTTAGTTCTTTTTCAGATGCTTTTGACCTAGATAATAGCCCTAGCTCTAGCAATAGCACTTAGGCTTATATACCACATCACAGCTCTCTTTGAGCAGTTTATAGAGTCAGTAATCTGGGTCCTTGTTTTACCGACCTTGGAAGGATGGAAGACTGAGTCAATCTTGAGCTGGTCAGGATTGAACTGTTGCCAGTAGGCAGAATTAGCCTGCAATATTGCATTCTAAGCAAGGAAGGGAAGGGAGGGAGGGAGGACGGAAGGAAGGAAGGAAGGACAACAGCAATAGCACTTATATACTGCTTTACAGTGGTTTTCAGTCCTCTCTAAGCAATTTATAGAGTCATCTTATCTCCCCCAGCAATCTGGGTCCTCATTTTACTGACCTTGGAAAGATGGAAGGCTGAGTCAACCCCGAGCCAGTCAGGATTGAACTGCCGAACTGCTGGCAGTCAGCAGTCAGCAGAATTAGCCTGCAATACTGCATTCTAACCACTGGGAGTGGAAGGGAAGGAGGGACAATAGCAATAGCATTTAGACTTACATACTGTATCATAGTGGTTTACAGTCCTCTCTAAGCAGCTAAGCAATTTACACAGTCAGCCTCTTGTCCACAACAATCTGGGTCCTTATTTTACTGACCTCAGAAAGATGGAAGGCTGAGACAATCTTGAGCCGCTGAGGATCAAACTCTGTCAGAGTTTAGTCAGACTTATCTTGCACTCTAACCACTGTGCCACAACATTGAGTCCTCGTTTGCATGTTGCATTTCATTTCGCGGAGAAACCCTTGCGGTCAAGAGTTAGTACATCCCAACGCCTCTCCGACTCTTTGCCTAACCGAGTTTTCATTTTGACTGAAGAAGTTACTTTGCTGTAGTAATGAAATGTCTCCCTTTGAATAAAGGTCGGTCCAGTTGCCACGATTAAGCCTTTTTAGCAATGGTGGGATTCAAAATATTTTACTACTGGTTCTGTGGGTGTGGCTTAGTGGGTGTGGCATGACTTGGTGGATGTGGCTTGGTAGGCGTGGCAAGAGAAGGATACTGTAAACTCTCCATTCCCATCCCACTTACTGCAAAATCCTATTCCTTCCCCACCCCACTAACCTGCTTTCCAGCTCCGTTCTCCTGTGCAGGGCAACCAAAGGAGACCCAGCCGATCAGCTGGGACTCAATGGAAGGCAGAGAATAGATGGGGGCAGAGCCAGTCAGAGATGGTATTGGCTGGTTCTCTGAACTACTCAAAATTTCCACTACTGGTTCTCTAGAAGTGGTCAGAACCTGCTGAATACTACCTCTGTTTTTTAGATGGGATTTTTCAACTTGAGGAAACCCACACATAAAGGTCCTTTTTAATCGCTTGTTGCAGAGTTCTTCCCTTTTGGAGGGAAGGATTTAAAAATTATTGTTCTTTCGGAGTAATCTTTCCAGAAATAGCAAAGTAAGATGGCAAAATATGAACATGGAAAAGAGGTATTTCAGATGTCTTACAACTTTTTAAACCTATTAATCAGACAACGGGCAAAACGTGTTTGCAGGCTCTGATCCTCCCACTTACCATGCACACTCACCATCCTTTCTTAATCCCCCCAAAATTTCAAACTTATGCATATTAGGAATGTGGCAAATGTAGATGCTAAGAATTCTGGCCAGTCATAGCAGAAATTAGCTTTAATCCCCTAAAATGAGGTAGGCTTAGGTTTCTAATGCTTCTTTACAGAAATGAACAAGAAGGAAGGTGGGTTTGCTTCCAAAATCAACCCCCCCCCACCTTCTCAATTTAAATTCTATTTTTACCAAAAGTATCAGGGATCTCTTTTAATACGGGCTAGCTTTTTTATTCTGCCCATCTGGGTCTGCCAGGAAACAGAACATCTGGAATTCAAACAATAGGGGGACCACTCAAATAGTTTTCAAGCCCGCTATTTGCTCTGCCTTTCGATGATGTTGGGCCAGTCGAGGGTGATAGCAGTTGTAGTTCAAGGTGTCTCAAGGCTGCGAGACTGCCCTCTGGTCTTCAGGTAAAAAGAAGAACTATCTTTGCTCCTTGCACAAAAATTTGGGCACCCAAATTTTAAAACCTCTGAAATGATAGAATTGCATATTTTGGCCAAGGCTGTCAAGATATATTTTATTTTATCCGAATAGTGCCTTTTTTTTTTTTTTATTCCTATAAAATGGTGAAGGAAGTTGAATTGTGACTTTTGGTTTTTGTAATGGCCAAGTTGTCAGCTTTGGCAGCCATTTTGGCACCCCTCCCTTTGGAACTATCTCCCCCCGGAGATACGAGACACATCGGACATCCTAACCTTCCGGCGTGCAGTCAAGACCTTACTTTTTAAGCAGGCCGGCCTAGCCAATTAAAGGTTTTCTGAGATTTTTAAATTTAGATTCAATAAGACTTTTATTCATTGAGGACTCAATCTTACTACTTTGTTTACTCATTATCCTATTTCATTTTTATTCCTGGTAGGACTGATCTTTAGTTTAGCTGTACACCCCCGAGCCCTTTGGGAGAGGCGCGTATAAAAACATAATAAATAAAATATATTTTTACTTAGGAGCATCTAGTGCCTGGGAATTTGGGAGGGGGGGATTTCATGAAGAGGTGGAAGTTTATACTTCTACATTTTTCTTCTAAAGTCAAGGACAAGCTACCCTGCACCTGGGAAGGAATGGTTGGAGTAATGTCTCCAGTTGGGATGATGGGTGATTGGACCATGTGACAGACTTGTGGATGAAGGAGGATGGGTTTTGAATTTTCAGTTGGGAAGGGAAAACCCAGAACTTTCAGATTTGGGTTTTCCCAGATATGCCAGTATGACTTTTGTAATAAATTCTTACTTGGAGGAATTTTGTTTCTGAGTGCTGAATGAAATGGGGAATTTCCTTGGAACACTGGCACAAGTTTAATGTTTGTATTGATTACAGGTAGTCCTTGACTTAAGGCAGTTGTTTTAGTGGCTCTTCCAAGTTACAACAGCACTGAAAAAAGTGACTTAGGACTGTTTTTCATACTTATGACCATTGCAGCCTCTTTTGTGGTTCGCCGGCAGCCTGTGGAGACAGCAACGGAATCAGACAGCGGGAAAGAACGGGGACCAGTCTGGGAGTTTGGAGAGGACTCAGATGAGGGTCCTGCATCTGATGCAGAGGTGGGGCCAGGACCATCAGGCAGTTGTGTGCTGACTCCGGAGCCTCCAGAGTCTGGCAGCAGAGAGGCAGAGGAACAAAGGGAGCCTGTTCCCAGCGTGCGTATGCACAGAGCTGCTAGAAGGCAAGAGCAGCTCAGACAAAAGGGTTAACTCGGGAGTAAGGCTGGGAGGTGATTGCCCCTCCCCTAAGGTATAAATGCAAAGGGACAGGAACCCTCTGCAGGAAGCAACGTTGTTCACTCTGTTCGGATTAAACCTTGAAGCTCTGTGTGGACTTTGTACTACTTTTGGCTTTTTACAGTTAATTTGGCTCTTTAGTTGTTGGCAGCAATTCAAAGGAGAGAAAGGTGGGTGCTTATCTTGAGGGACTGTTTGGGACTCATTATGGGCTGGGAATGAAGATAATTCCCAGCATTGAAATAAAAAGAGGGTTGTTTGAACTAAGTGTGTGCTTAATTACGGTCTCAGAAAGCCTTGGTCAGAACACCTCCCTCTGGCCACATGATCAAAATTCAGATGGTTGGCAACTGACTCAGATTTATGATGGTTGCCATGTCCCAGGGTCATGTGATCTGCTTTTGCGACCTTCTGACAAGCAAAGTTAACGAGGAAATCCAGATTCACAATGAACAACCGTGTTACTTAACTTAACCAACTCATAAAATACTTCTGTGCTCTTTTAGAGTTGCCAACAGAAAGGAAAGGGGGAAGCAGTGAGCAGCTTGCATTTCATAAATGTTTACAAAGATAGTAACTAGGTGACTGAAGTTTCTGCCACGCAAAATTCTAACTGGAGAGCATGATTGATAACTCTGGGCTATGGATGTGTCCCATTAGAGAATAGATACACCCAGGGGATGGGGGAAACCAGGGTCAAGGGTGACATGGAATGATGTGTCTCAGTCTCGGCTAGCTGTCAGGATTCCATCACCCAGGCAATGTCGCATCTTCTAACTCCCAATAAATCTTTTTGGAGTTTGGCTAGAGACTCATGATTTAAATGCAGTTAAATGTCAGAATCCTGA
The DNA here is from genome assembly GCA_023653725.1 of Bungarus multicinctus. NCBI lineage: Eukaryota > Metazoa > Chordata > Lepidosauria > Squamata > Elapidae > Bungarus > Bungarus multicinctus. The sequence goes on from CM042849.1 coordinate 59,160,665, forward strand.
CACAGTGATTTACTTAACAACAGTGGCAAGAAAGGTTGTAAAATAGGGCAAAACTCACTTAACAGCAGTCTTACTTAGCAACAGAAATGTTGGGCTCAATTGTGGTCATCAGTTGAGGACTTCCCATATTTGTCTCGTTTATCCAGTGCCTGTTTTATTTGTTTGTTTGTATTTCTGGTTTTTTCTCACTGTGATAGGGAAGATGGTGTACTCACTTAGGACTAAAGAAATGTGAAATGTGCTATATTTTTGTCTTCCTCGGAAGATCATTAGACAGTCATTTTATGAAACCCTTTCAGGGAAGTAGTCCTATTAAAAGGAAAACAAGCATGTCTACTCCAAAGGAAGAACTATTGACTTCAATGGGGTTTACTCTCAGACAATTATTTATAATACTGCAACTGAGATTTATAGTGCTTTGGATAGAACAATCTGTCAACTATGCTGAGTCTACAGCATCCATTCATTTTAAAATTGTTCCCCAAATGCAAACAGCAGGGTCTATTTATTATTCAGTGAATGAAGTAAACCTTTGCTTCACTGTTTTGTTTCATTGAATTAATTCAGAATAGAGCTGGAAGGGACCTTGGAGGTCTTTTAGTCTAACCTCCTGCCCAAGTGGGAGAGCCTAGACAATTTCAGACCAGTGGCTGTCCAATCTCTTCTTAAAAACCCCCAGTGATGGAAAACCCACAACTTCTGGAGGCCAGCTGTTCCACTGGTTAATTGTCTTCACTGTTGGGAAGTTTCTCCTTAATTCCAAGTTGCTTCTCTCCTTGATCAATTTCCACCCATTGTTTCTTGTCTTGTCTTCTGTGCTTTGGAAAATAAGTTGACCCCCTCTTCTTTGTGGAAGCCCCTCAGATACTGGAATACTGCTATCATATCACCCCTTATTCTTCTTTTCTTTAGACTAGCCAAACCCAAACCCTGCAACCATTCTTCATATATTTTAATCTCTAGGCCTTTGGTCATCTTAGTTGCTCTTCTCTGCATTTTTTTCCAAATTCTCTCTCAATTTTTTTTTTGCATTGTGGTTTTGTAATTTGATGTATATTATTTTATAGTAGAAGCAGAGGTGATATTCAGCTGGTTCGGACCAGTTCTCGAGAATCGGTAGCGGAAATTTTGAGTAGTTCGGAGAACTGGCAAATACCGCCTCTGACTGGCCTCACCCCTATCTATTCTCTGCCTCCCATTGAGTCCCAGATGATTGGCTGGGTCTTCTTTGATTGCCCTGCACATTAGAACGGAGCTGGAAAGCAGGTTAGTGGGGTGGGGAAGGAATGGGGATTTTGCAGTATCTTTCCCCTGCCACGCTCATCAAGTCACACCACATCCACCAAGCCACACCCACAGAACTGGTAGTAAAAAAAATGGAATCCCACCACTGAGTAGAAGGTGAATAATCTAGTGAAGGTTAAGTTTATCATAAGGAAAGCTGATTGCAAATAGTGTCATGCTCAAAACACAGGTCAACCTCAGATGATTTCTGGCAAGTCTAGGAGAGCAATAGAAGACATGAAGTTAATTTCCATTCAGGAGTCTGACAGCCCATTGACAGAAACTCTTCTTCAGCCTGTTGGTGCTACTGGCTATGCTTCTACTGTATATCTCCTACCTGATGGTAGGAGAGTGAAAATGTGCTGACTGGGATGTGAGTTATCCCTGAGGATAGGTCCTCTCCTATGATTGGTTTGGGCAAACTGGTATTTCTGGCGATCATTTGGCCCCACCCACCCAATCCTGTCCTAGTCTGTCCTTTATTTCTATGTTTTGCAGCTCAGCTGATTTGCATGGCACAGTGGATTGCAGCGCCTCAGGTGCAGTAGAATTAGAGCTGAAAATGGCCATTTTCCAAATGCTGTGCACGCTCACTGAATTGGTTATTACACTAGTTGAATCCCACCCCTGATCCTGTCCTATCCTATATATTTGCATGAATGACAGAGGGTGGGGGGGAGGGAAGTGTCATGCCCTTGTTGGAGTCTGATTCTGAGGGGGAGATTGAAAAGCTGACAGGGAGTGGGAGTGTGGCTCCAGTGGCTGTGGAAGAAATGGGGAAAGGGCACAGTCCGGCTGGGCATTCAGAGGAAAACCCAGGGTCATCCCCTCTTCATCCTAGGGCATGCAGGGAGGAACGGAGAAGGGAGCAACGTGGCTTACGGGAGAGGAAAGGGCCTTGATCCCCTTCATGGGCTGCAGCTGGGAAGACTGTTTAAAAGGACAAACTGCGCATGGCAAAGTTGCTTGGAAGCAAAGTGTGCATTATCTTTGTCGAGGTTTATCTGGATTTTGGCATCCTTCCAACTGTGGGTGCTGCATTATCCTTTGGAAGTCTGCAATTTATCATCCTGGTCTGCCATGTTAATTACTTCAGTGTGGTTTGTGTTGGTTCTTTTTATTTCTAATTATCTTTACTTTGGGTTCAGTCTGCATTTCTTCCTTTCGTAGACTGTTTTTAGAAGAGTTTGATCTCCAGTTGAGAATAACTGGACATTGGGGGCCAAGTTGGAGGCATTAAAGGGGATTTATCTACTTTGGTGACTTTGTTATTTTTGTGCCACGCCCGGGTCATCACAGAGAGGGAAGGATTGCAGGACTGGTCAAAGAGAGGGAAATAAGCTTAATTCTAAGAAAATGTAGTTATGGATCCAGGAACATGTTCCATTGATTTTGGTGAGGCAACTTGGCTTCTAATCAGGTCAACTGTATAACTACATTAAAGCAGAACACTTAATAACTTGATTTTCTCAGCTTACTCACAGTGAAATTGGAAGGACACCCCAAACACTAATGATCAGAGGGGAATTCCTGATCTTCTCGTATTATTCATCTTTTCACGGAACGGTTTTGGATATAATAATGTTGTACACTTAGTACAAAAGGATAACTAATATACATAATTCATACTAAATGCTAAAGGGGTGGAATGGGGAAACAGCCTTATTCTACCCACATATTTTGCTCATGCCATTTTATACAACTAAATTATTAACATTTAAGTCAGCTCACTTAACGGTAGGAATAAATGCAAATTAAGTAGGGAGACTAATACATACAATTCATATTTCTAAAGAGTGCTCTGAAGCCTCTTGACAGTAAAATATTTGCTCTAATAGGAAAAGAGTGGTGTACTTTTTAGACCTTTGTATACTTGACCTAGAAGGAGTATCTTTTCAGCTTAGCAGAATTAGTCTCTTTGCAACCATAAAAGCATACAAGATTTACTCCTATTGTCTCTTTGTTATTTATAATTCAAAAGAACATTAGTATAGGTAGGACTCAATGAGGCCTTCAGAATGAAATCAGTATGGAAAATAAATACAGTCGCACATTTTCCTCATCATTCCTCCCAAAAGACTGTATAAATCTTGGACACATTTTACTTTGCTAAATTAATGTCAGGCACAAAGAATCAGGCTAAGTTGCAGCTTAGAAGATTTATTCAAGCTTATACAAGAGAAACTAGTCAATTAAAGTTTAACACTAAATTGGTGCCAGATAAGGGTCAACAGAATTGAAGAGGGATTGAACTTGGACTGTTTGTGGCAACATAAGGACTCTAAGCTGATGACACACATAACTCCACCTGCTGTACTCCTACAAAGATATTCAAACTGATTCGTGCAGTTGCTGGGTAATTGATTAGTAGGCTGGCTGGCTGATGGATTTTCTGTGTCAGAAATGAAATAGTCACAGTGAAGAACAAGTATACGGCTCATTAAGAACACCAACACTTTAAAGGCAGAAGTGAAACCTTTCAGATAGTGTGAAAAGGGTGGGATGAACGAGCTAAAAATCTGCCTCACAGCCACACTGAATTCTATTTCTTTTCAAAGCAAGCATTACAGGGTGTTTTGCCAAGAGCAGTGATCAGCTGACCAGTTTTGCCAAAGGCGGTGATGGGCTGACCAGACTTTTGAGCTAAACCAAACAGTGCAGAGAAATGACATATTCCCATTTATTTGCAGTTGGAGACATGGGCTTTGGGATGTCCTGAGAGAGGTTGCATCAAAGCTTTCCCATCTAGAAAATGGTGAATCTGCAGTATTTGAAGTATAGCAGTAGCAATAGCCTTTATATACCACCTCACAGTGTTTTACAGCCCCTCTCTTAGTGGTTTATAGAGTCGGTCTCTTGCCCCCAACAATCTGGGTCTCTATTTTACCAACCTTGGAAGGATGGAAGGCTGAGTTGACCTTGAGCAGGTCAGGATCAAACTGTTAAATTGCTGGCAGCCAGCAGTCAGCAGAAGTAGCCTGCAACATTGCATTCTAACCACTGCACCACCACAGCTTTCCAGCGAATAAAAATATTTGATGCTTTATCATTTAACTGTAAATTTAAATGACTGAAGGCAAAAGGAGAAAGGGAACAGCAGATGATGAGATGATTAGATGGTGTTTTTAATGCAATTAATTCCATGAGACTTCTTTTCTTTCTATTCTCCTCCTCCTCCTCCTCCTCCTCCTCCTCCTCCTCCTCCTCCTCCTCCTCCTCGCAGGATGGAAGCTATTCTGAGTAAAGCTGCCTTCTGCAATTGATCGATGGCAAACTTGTCAATGTCAAAGATGGTGTTCAAGTGGTGCTCCAGTTGTTTTGTGATTGCACCCAAAGCACCTATGACTATGGGTACTACCCTTGGCTCGCCTTTGCCACAGTCGTCCTATTTCTATTTTTTTATTATTATTATTATTATTAATTACATTTATATACCGCCCTTCTCCCAAGGGACTCAGGGCGGTGAACAGCTCGTCTAAAAACCCCACAAATACAAAAGTTAAAAAGTAATTAAATATTAGAATCAGCTGCAGACTAAAATTAGAAAACCCCCCCCCCACCCTTAAAACCCAATTTAAAGTTAAAAATGGAGATCAAATTTAAAATCATTATCTCAGCCCAGGCCGGCCTGCTCAAAGAGCCAGGTCTTTAACGCGCGCCTGAAGGCCCTCAGGTCCGTGCCGGTACGAAGTTCCGGTGGCAGAGTATTCCAGAGGGCACCCACAGAGAAGGCCCTACCCCTTGGCGCCGCCAGACGACACATAGCGGCCGACGGCACCCGGAGCAGACCCTCCCTGTGGGAACGCACCGGCCTGTTGGAGAACGTTGGTAGAATGCGGTCCTGAAGGTAACCTGGTCCCATGCCATGGGTCGCCCTAAAGGTCAAAACTAGAACCTTAAAGCGAACCCGGAGAGCCATCGGCAACCAATGCAGCTCGCGCAGGAGAGGCGTCACATGGGCGCTACGCGACGCCCCCATAATCACCCTCGCGGCTGCATTTTGCACCAACTGGAGTCTCCGGATGCTCCCCGCAGGGAGCCCCATGTAGAGGGCATTACAATAGTCCAGGCGAGAGGTGACAAGGGCCTGAGTGACCGTGCGCAAGGCGTCCCGATCCAGGAAGGGCCGCAACCGGTAGATCCGACGGATCTGATGAAACGCCCCCCTGGAGACGGCCGCGATGTGATGTTCAAGCGACAGCCGTACATCCAGGAGGACTCCCAGGTTGCGAGCCCTCTCTGTGGGGGGCAGAACCTCCCCCCCAATAGCCAGCGAAGGTGTCAGCTGGCTATATCGGGGCGCCGGAAACCACAGCCACTCGGTCTTGGATGGGTTGAGCCGAAGCCTGTTCCCGCCCATCCAGTCCCGCACGGCCTCCAGGCACCTAGACATAGTCCCCACAGCATCGTTGGGGTGGTCCGGAGTGGAGATGTACAGCTGGGTGTCATCTGCATACAGATGACACCTCACTCCAAGACCACGGATGATCTCGCCCAGCGGCTTCATGTAAATGTTGAACAGGAGGGGAGAAAGGACCGACCCCTGAGGCACCCCACAAACCAGGGGCCTAGAGGTGGACCTCTCCCCCCCCGCCAACACGAATTGCGAACGGTCAGAGAGGAAGGAGGAGAACCATCGGAGGACGGTTCCACCAATCCCCAACCCCTCCAACCGTCGCAATAAGATACTATGGTCGATAGTATCAAAAGCCGCCGAGAGATCTAATAGGACCAGGACAGAGGAGAACCCTCTGTCACGAGCCCTCCAGAGATCATCAACCAACGCGACCAATGCCGTCTCAGTGCTATGTCCAGGCCTGAAGCCCGATTGGAACGGATCGAGGTAAGTTGCTTCCTCCAGGTACTGGGGGAGCTGACGTGCCACCACACTCTCAACAACCTTCGCCACGAAGGGAAGGTTGGAGACTGGACGATAGTTGTTTAAAATAGCTGGGTCCAGGGAAGGCTTCTTGAGGAGGGGGCGCACCACCGCCGCCTTCAGGGCGGTAGGGAGCACCCCCTCTCTCAAAGAAGCGTTGACAATCCCCTGGAGCCAGCCTCGTGTCGTCTCCCTGGCGGCCGAAACCAACCAGGAAGGACACGGGTCCAATAAACAGGTGGTGGCATTCAGACCCCCCAGCAACCTGTCCACACCCTCAGCGGTCACAGGATCGAATTCCCCCCAGATAACACTCTCAAGACCTGCCCCGGACACCTCCCCCGGGACCACCCAATTGGAGTCGAGCCCTTCCCGAATCTGAGCGATTTTATCATGCAGAAATCGGGAAAACTCCTCCGCTCTACCCTGCAAGAGGTCATCCCGCGCTCTCGGTTCAAGTAGAGAGCGGGTCACTCTAAACAGGGCGGCAGGCCGATTTTCTGCTGATGCAATAAGGGCGGAGAAATACGAAGATTTCGCCGCCCCTATCGCCACAAGGTAAGTCTTAATATGAGATCTCACCTGTGTTCGGTCAGACTCGGAACGGCTCGCCCTCCAAATGCCCTCAAGACGTCTTTTTCGGCACTTCATCTCCCGTAGCTCCTCCGTATACCACGGAGCCAAATGGGATCTGTGCCGAGTCAGAGGTCGCATAGGCACAACTCGCTCTAGGGCCCCGGCGGCCGACCCCTCCCAGGTGGCCACCAGGTCTCCAGGCGAGCTGAGAGCCAGAGATTCAGGAAATGGCCCAAGCTCCCTCTGGAACCGATCCGGATCCATTAGGCGCCTGGGGCGGAACCATCTAAGTGGCTCCGCCTCCCTGCGGTGGGGGGTAGCGGAACAGAAATCCAGCCTAAGGAGGGAATGATCTGTCCATGACAAGGGTGTAATAACTAAATCCCCCCAATTACAGTCATTCAACCACTGCCCAGAGACAAAAATCAGGTCCAGCATGTGACCTCCCATGTGAGTGGGGGCAGAAACTAACTGGGTCAGGTCCATGGCCGTCATGGAAGCCAAGAACTCCCGGACCAACCCCGAGGTTTCACCGAGCGATGGCAGGTTGAAATCCCCCATGACTAAGAGCCTTGGGGTCTCAACCGCCAGCCCGGCTATTACCTCTAGGAGTCCGGGTAGGGCCGATGAGACGTGGCAGGGAGCCAGGTACGTCAACAAAAGACCCATCTGAACCCCTTGCCCCCACTTCACAAAAAGAGATTCACAGCCAGCCGTCTGAGGGACAGTGGCCTCCCTAGGACAAAGGACTTCCTTTATAAGCACCGCCACCCCACCGCCCCTTCCCTGAGCCCTAGGCTGGTGAAATGCAAGGAAACCTGGTGGGCACATCTCAACCAGAGGGACACCTCCCTCTGGGCCCAACCAGGTTTCGGTGACACCTACCAGGTCCGCGGCCTCCTCCTGAGCCAACTCCCAGATCAGGGGAGCCTTATTAACCACGGACCTGGCATTGCACAACAGCAGCCGGGTATTCAGGGCCTGAGATTCCGGACAACCGGAGGTTTGTAGGTCTTTGTGTTGTGTTATATGTCACATCCACTAACCAGACTTTTTTGTCTTTCTTACCAACAATTGTTAAGTTTAGTGTGTTATATTATTATTATTATATTATTATTGTTGTTGTTATTGTTGTAATTATTAAATTTTTATTTATTAAATATAAAACTCAGTCAACTGAACATTTAAAAATATATCACAAATATCATTGACTGGCTCCAATGGTTGATATGGGTTGCTGCCAGCATCCTAGGTATCAACCAAGTATTTTAATTATCTTAATTATATTTAATTATCTTAAATTACTTTATTATTATTATTATTGTTGTTGTTGTTGTTGTTGTTATTATTTCTTTTATTCATTAAACATGAAACTCAAGTCAACTGAACATTTAAAAATGCATCACAAATATCATTGACTGGTGCCAATGGTTGATACGGGTGGCTGCCAGTGTCCTAGCTACTAACCAAGTATCTTCTTAAGATGTACAATGTTCTGGGAAGCACAGTTTTTTTTTGCAGTCTCGCTGGTGTTATTGCAGGAAGCTGCAATTTCTTGATGTGTTTTCTAAAATTCTTGGACATGGTACCAAGGGCCCCGATGACAATGAGTATAATTGTTACATGTTTCATCCATAATCGTATAGTTTCAATGGCCAGGTTGCGACTCTGGCATCTCCTGGTACAGCGATATCAATAAATTGTACAATGATGATGATAATAATGATTAAACAGCAGCAGCAACAACAACACTCAGAACAACGGCCTTGGTGGTGCAGGCTGTTAATCATCTAGCACTTAGTGCAAGCTGTCTGCAATTAGTGCAGGTTTGAATCCCACCAGGCTCAAGGTTGACTCAGCCTTCCATCCTCTCGGGGTAGGTAAATTGAGGACCCAAGATTGTTGGGGGCAATAAGCTGACTTTGTAAAAATGCCGCTTGGGGAGGCCAAAAAGCCCTAGTAATAAGCAGGCATATACAATGGAATGAAGGCTATTGCCGAGCGCTTAGCATGGTGCTCCTTAGACTGTAAACCGCCCTGAGTCTCCGGAGAAGGGCGGCATATAAATGTAATTAAAAAAAAAAAAACATCTGTATACTGGATCTTGGAATTGCATTATCATTACAAAGATCCCTCCTTCCAAATGCAATATTCTAAATATATAAAAAGGAGCAAAGCTGAATAATTTATTCTATCATGCCTGATGTTTGTAAAAAAAATGTAGTTGGGTTGTCTTATAGCTCTCCCCAGACTCATTTTCTTTTAACCAGACTTAAAACATTGTTCTTACAGAGTGGGGCTGACAACTTGATGGGAAATACATTGGTTTTGTAAATCTAGTCAAGTCAACACAGAATGGAAAACTCAAGAGCCAAAAGAAAAGAAAGGTACTATAGGCATGTATTGATTGGCAGGTGGCAAAAAGCTATTTGTTTCGTTGCCTTTTGTTTACATGTGTGTAAGGTTTTTAAGCTGATAATTTTAAATAATAAATAAGGGAGACTAGTATAGATCTATTTCGAGCTAGTTAGTTCTCTTCAGCTAGCCATACCCTTACTGGGATTCGAACCAGGGAAGTATTACATGTGAGGCAGTTGTAATTGCCTCTACACCACTGGCTCTCTCCTTATCAGCTTTGTAATACAAAGTATATACTTATTCCCCTGCCTGAGCTGATAAGGAGAGAGCCAGTGGTGTAGAGGCAATTACAACTGCCTCACATGTAATACTTCCCTGGTTCGAATCCCAGTAAGGGTATGGCTAGCTGAAGAGAGCTAACTAGCTCGAAATAGATCTATACTAGTCTCCCTTATTTATTATTTAAAATTATCAGCTTAAAAACCTTACACACATGTAAACAAAAGGCAACGAAACAAATAGCTTTCTGTCAGTATGGTCTCTGGTGATGAGCCGAAAGACAGAAAAGAAAGCAGTATGCTTTCTCCTTAATTGGGGCTTAACAGGGTGTTGTAATACAAAGTATATACTTATTCCCCTGCCTGAGCTGATAAGGAGAGAGCCAGTGGTGTAGAGGCAATTACAACTGCCTCACATGTAATACTTCCCTGGTTCGAATCCCAGTAAGGGTATGGCTAGCTGAAGAGAGCTAACTAGCTCGAAATAGATCTATACTAGTCTCCCTTATTTATTATTTAAAATTATCAGCTTAAAAACCTTACACACACACACATATATATATATATATATATATATATATATATATATATATATATAAAAATACAGTTGGCGTGTCTGCTCATCCAAGAGGATCACATGACTTCTAAATAGCCCCGCTTGAACATAAGTTTCAAAACCAGAGAATGTTTTGAATGGCACAGTTCATCCCTATGTATCTGACTTTGAAAAACATGCTATTTCCCTGCCCCCCTCAGGTTACATTATATGACATAAATTATATGTTCTTCAAGTGTCCCATAGGTGCTTCAGTTCTGAAACTGAAGAAGCTTCTTGGAGGAGAAGCAGTAATGGGATCCTACCTTAGTCATTACCAGTTCAGTGGGTGATCACGCACCTAACACGCACACACTTAACAAGCCAATCAGCTAAGAGGTTGTAGAAGTGAAAAGCTAGGAGCAACCCTCCCACCCCCCCATGCGCTTTTTGGTCTTTTATCCTCTCAGCTGATTGGAGGCTTTTTTTTACTACCGCCTAACTAGTAGTGATTTTTACTACCAGTTTGGCTGAACTGGTAGCGTACCACTGAGGAGAAGTGAAACATTTTCAAGGAAAAAAAAAAAACCAAGACAGCCCAGTTGCTTTTTGAACTGCAGAACTTAGGGTAGGCTAATTCTGCCCATTGCGAGAAGTTCGATCCTGACCAGCTCAAGGTTGATTCAGCCTTCCATCTTTCTGAGGTGGGTAAAATGAGGGCTTAGATTGTTGGGGGCAAGAGGCTGATTTTGTAACCAACTCAGAACAGGCTGTGAAGCACTGTGAAGTAGTATACAAGTCTAGGTACTATTACTTCCCTCTTTCCTTCCCCCTCCTTCCTCCCTCCCTTCCTTCCCACTGTGGCACAGTGGTTAGAATGCAGTATTGCAGGCTAATTCTGCCGACTGCCAGCAGTTTGTTCCTGACTGGCTCAAAGTTGACTCAACCTTCCACCTTTCCGAGGTGGCTAAAATGAGGACCCAGATTGTTTGGGGCAAGATCCTGACTCTGTAAACTACTTAGGGAGGAGATGTAAAGCACTATGAAGCAGTGTATATAAGCTTAAGTGCTATTGCAGTTGTAAGAAATGAAAGGAAAATATACCAAGAAAGCAGTTAGTCCAAGACTTAGCTAAGCAAGAATCTCAATAGATGTTGTTCTCCAAAATGTCCTATAGTAGCTTTCTGTTGTAGGAACATTTCTCCGTGGATGGGATCTTAGATTGCTGCCAGTTTGGAACAACTGATACTACACCCACTTCTGCAAACTTTTATTCTCCATGCTCTGCAGAGAAGCATAGCTTTCCTAATATTATTTGTTCTCCCTTGAGTTGGGTATAACACTACTATGTAGCCTTTACAGGACAGAGGGACAGTAGGGTACAGTTCAAAATATATATATCTCCTCTTGAGCTAATGCTGCAGACAATTGAAAATTTAATGACTTTTTTTAAAGGTTAAGCTTTATATTTTTGCTGCTGAGACAAGGTATACATAATTTATATCTTGTTTAAGAAACTTACGAAGGTGTTTTCCTGAGATAAGCGGGACTTACTTCTCATACCTGTTATTTTTCTCGTAGTGGGGTGTATGTGCTTTAAAAATAAGTTTATGAACATTACTTATGATGACATTTGCTAATATTTTAATGCTTTCTCTTTGCCTTGAGCTCAAGCCGATGGGTTGCAGGCCAAATTGGAAGGTTTGTGCAGTTTATTTGATGAGCAGTAAAGTGGCTCAGATAACCCGGGGCCCTAATAAGCAACCTATTAGCACGGTTTTTAGATTTAAATTCTATTAAAGTATGAAGCATCATTTCCTGCTCAAGCATACTAGGAGCTGCAAGAAACCAAGTATGGAAACATTTACGCACAGGAAAACCTGCTTCATTGCTTATTGCCAGGTTGTTGTTGATGTTTTCCAGAAATTGGAGATATATACCAGGGGTGGGCTTCAAATTTTTTAGCAAGGGGCTTTCTGCCCCAATGACTGGCTGGGTGGGCATGGCTGGGTGGGCGTGGCTGGGTGATCATGTGGCTAGATGGTCATGGCTAGGTGGTCATGTGACTGGGTGGGTGTGGCCAACTCAATGTCACTTCTTTGCCCTAATTACCTAAAAAAAGATATATGCCAAAAAGTTGTTTATTATTTCATGCATTTAATATTTAAATAAAAGACTGGGTGAGACCAGGCTTAATAGCAGTGACTGTGAGAGGGATCTTGGAGTCTTAGTGGAGTTTCTGGTGAGTTACATGATTCTTATTATTTGGGAATTAATCCCTCGGAGGCTATTGGCTATGTTATCTGATTTTCTCAATGGCTCTTCCTCACAAACATGGAGTGGATTGTTTATCTGGCTTGCAACGCTTTTACAAGGTGTGAAATGCTCTTGGCTGAATGCCCAGAAGTTCAATGAAGCCTATTAAGAGCTTTCCCTTGCTGCTTGTCTTTCTAAGGTTATTGGGGACTCTCTGAGCCCCGCAGAGTCTTAGCTAGGGGCTCTCCCAAGCCCCTGTGAGCCCCCAGCAGCCCACCCCTGATATATACTGAAATCTAATAATGAGGAAGAATTCATTTAACATATCTCTGACTCTGATCAGTCAAATGCTCTGTTTTGCAAAATAGAGAGAACTTTCAATTGGAACCTGTCTGAATTTTGCCCCAAACTTGTTTGAATTTTCATCCTTCCAATCCCACTCAATCCAACAACCATTGAGTTTTCAACGCTTTTGGGTATCTAACATTTACTGCAAGGAGAAACCTCACTGCATCATTTATAAACATTCATATTCACCTCCTAAAGCAAGAAACCTTAACATCTCCACAAGGATTCTTTGTGCATTTATTTATTTATTTATTTATTTTGTCAAACAATCATTGGATAACAGGTATAAGTATAAACATGGTTATAAATACATGAAATGGATACGAATAAGAAAAAAAGAAACAATAGGACAGGGAAGGTAGGCACGTTTTTTGGTGCGCTTATGCACGCCCCCTACAGACCTCTTAGGAAAGGGGTGAGGTCAATAGTAGACAGTCTAATGTTGAAGATTTTGGGGTTGAGGAAGAAACCACAGAGTCAGGTAGAGTATTCCAGACATTGTCTACTCTGTTGCTGAAGTCGTATTTCCTGCAATCAAGTTTGGTGCGGTTTATCTTCAGTTTGTTTCTATTTTGTGCTCTTGTATTGTTTTGATTGAAGCTGAAGTATTCATTGATAGGTAGGACATCGCAATATATAATTTTATGTACTATACTTAGATCGAACCGAAGGCAGCATAGTTCTAGGTTGTCTAGGTCTAAAATTTCAAGTCTGGTGGCATAAGGTATTCTGCTATGAGTAGAGGAGTGGAGGATTCTTCTCGTAAAATATTTCTGGATTTTCTCAATTGTATTAATATCAGATATGTAATGCGGGTCCATAACTATGTCTAACAGTTGGGGGACATCGTACATCCTCACTTACTTGGTGTTAAACCATTTCCTAAGCATAACATTTAATTTCGTATGCTTTTCTTCCATTATATAATGGCCTCACTGCATTCAGCAACAGCCTTCAACTACATATTTGCAGAAAAAAAGGTCTGTCACTCAAACTTTAGCAAACGTTCACTTTATCGGGCATTTTCTCTACATCAAACGAATAAATAAACAAATCAAAAATAAACAAAAAAGGCCAATAAAGTATCGTTGGAAGAAATATCTTCAGTTCGAAGGGAGGAAGGCACTGGAAATAAAATGGAGGCTGGAAGTTGATTGGAAAGAAGGTCCATTTATTGATGAAGCAAAATCACTGGTCAAGAGTTTGCCATACCTGGGGGAGTAGAGATGGGTATTACTATTTAATAATATTTTTAGTAATATTTTTAATACAACACCATTGTTACTTTCATTTGGCATGACAAGTCCCTTCCCTTCCCTTCCTTTCCCTTCCCTTCCTTTCCCTTCCCTTCCCTTCCCTTCCCTTCCCTTTCCTTTCCTTTCCTTTCCTTTCCTTTCCTTTCCTTTCCTTTCCTTTCCTTTCCTTTCCTTTCCTTTCCTTTCCTTTCCTTCTGTTTCCTTTTCTTTCCTACTTATGCAATCACTCTGCTGGTGGTGCAGCTTTCAGTAATGTTAAAAAAAAATTACAGATCTTTGAAATGTGAATTTGATGGCATTATGGCATTTCTTGAACCCCTAAAGTGCTTTAAGCAGGTTTAAAAATACGTAGCATTGTGAAGGAGGCTATTTTTGTTAAATGTCAGAACGATGAAACTGGAAAATAACAGCTCTTTACATTTGATCCCCTATGGAAAAATCTAAAATTTTCAGAAATATTTCCAGTTGCCTTAATGTTATCAATATTAATTAGAAGTAGAAAATAAATGAATGGGTGTAATTAAGTGATTGACAAAGGAACTAGACCTGAAAAGTTGTAGTGGCTTCTTTGATAGATTTCTATCCTGTCCATTTGATTTAACCTTGTCTCTATTTTTTTTCAGCAACTGAAAGTAATGAATATTATATATCTAGGCAGGGAAAACATATTTGAATTAATTAAAAAAACAACAACCACAAAGTCTTTTGAGCTCTGATCCTGGAGTTTGGAGCAAAACCAAACTAAAGAAAGAGAAAATTATGGCTCTCTCCATTTTTTATTCTTCATTCAGTTTCATGCTGATTTCTCTATCTCTATGGGCTTCTTACTAGGAACATTTGAGTAGAATTTCAGCCTCGTTGCCATATGGATCCAGATCCAAGAAAATTCGAGGTTATGTATTATTTTGCGTAAAAAAATTACTCCACAATTGCTACGTGGAATTTTAAAAGGCTTCAACAGGATCTGAATTTGGAAAAAAAGAAAAAAAAAGAGAGTTAGAAACAGCAGTATCTTTTTCTAGAGCAAGGCTCAATAAAGAGATGTTTTGGTTAGGAGAAATGAGAAGCCGATGTGAATTGCTGAAACACGAAACAAGTTTTTGCAGCTCTGTGGGGGTTGCAACTTCTTTTCGATGTGTAAAACTACACTTTGATGCCAATAACAGGAAAGGCCAAGAGCCTTTGAAAAATCATCCTCGTTTGTCAGCATGAAGTGCCTCATTCTCGGAGAATGATTTCGTGCAAGAGTGGCAAATATCTGTAGGTCGGGTGTTAGATGAGGGTGAAGAGTTGTTCACTGAGCTTGTGAGTCAGTTTCCAAATGTTTCCTTAGCAGGCTAGGTGACATTCTTCAGTGGCATTTAGGTGTTATGCCCCCTGTTGTGGACTGAATCCGCGGAGGAAGACGAGCCAGAGCTGAAGCCGATGGAAATCGAGGGGGTATCTCATATCAAATTACTTAAGCGCCAGAACTCACTGCAACAGCATTGCCAAAAAAGGCATTAAGAGTTGTAAATCTAATCTTACGAAGCTTCTCCTCCAGTAATATGGAATTGCTAACTAGGGCATACAAAACCTTTGCTAGACCAATACTCGAATACAGCTCATCTGTCTGGAATCCGCACTGTATATTGGACATGAATAAAATTGAGTGAGTCCAGAAGTATTTAACGAGAAGAGTACTACACTCCTCTGCTCGCAACAGAATACCCTATATCACCAGGCTTGAAATGTTGGGCTTGGACAATCTAGAACTACGCCCCCTATGGTTGGACTGAAATGTAGTACACAAAATTATCTGCTACAATATCCTACCAGTCAATGACCAGTTCAGCTTCAACTGCAATAATACATGAGCAAACAATAGATACAAACTCAATGTAAACCGCTCCAAACTTGATTGCAGAAAGTACGACTTCAGCAACAGAGTGGCCAATGCCTGGATTGCACTACCTGACTCTGTGGTTACATCCTCTAACCCCCACTCCTTTAATCTTAAATTATCCACTATCGACCTCACCCCATTCCTAAGAGGTCTGTAAGGGGCGTGCATAAGTGCACCATCGTGCCTCCCATCCCTGTCCTATTGTCCCCATTTATTTGTACCTATTTCCTGTATTCTTACTCATGTTTATACTTATTCCTATTATCTTGTAGCGATTGACAAATAAAATAAATAAAAAATAAAAGAAGGAAAGAAAGAAGGAAGGAAGGGGGAAGGAAGGAGAACAGGGAAAGGGAAGGAAGGAAGGAAAGAAGGAGAGAAAAGAATGGAGGAAGGAGAGAAAGGAAGGGAAAGAATATGCATTCCTAAGAGTCTGTAAGAGGCATGCACAAGCGCACAATTGTGCCTACCATCCCTGTCCTATTGTCTCCATTTATTTGTACCAATTTCCTGTATTCTTACTCATGTTTATTCCTGTTATCTTGTAAGCGATTGACAAATCACATAAGTAAATAAAGCTTCATTGGCTTCAGAGGAATGTGGGGAGGAGCAGGCCGAGGCAGCCCAGGGCCCCTCAGGATTGAGATGGCTTGTTAGCAGGGAGGTACCAGGGCAGGATGATCAAGAGAGGGCAAGCAGTGGATTGGAGGAGCAATGGAGCTCAGCAATGAGCAAGGACTGCCCCCTCCTGATCCCCAAGCAGGGAGAGTGGAGAGAAGGCAGGAACAGTGCAGGATGATCCAATGTCTTGGGAGGAGAGCGCCCTGTCTCTCTTCTCAAGGCACACCTGGGGACTAAGATTTAAGGAGATGCTGTGGAGAGGGGCTGAATTGGTAGAGTACAGACATTTGGAATTTGCAGGACTGATTGCTTCTTCCTTACTTGTGGAAATTTGGAGCATTAAAGGGGAGTTCGAACTCTCAGTTGGCTGTGTGACCTTCTTGCCTTGTCCTGGGTCATCACATTAGGGGATGCCAGTGTTGGTGTTCTTCTGCTTATAAGGGCTTCAGGTGTGGATGTGTCAAGTGAGGGTCTTGTGATGTATCTTGTGTAAAGGATCATTCCTTAATACAAGGTCAGGGTCATTGGGAACTGAACTGTTGGTGGAGTGGAGTTCTGTGAGTTGATTGAGAATCGGTGCCATCTCTGGGTGGCTGTGTGGTTGATGTGGATTCTGAGGGGTTTGTAGGCTAGTTGTACGGGTGAAACTTGAAAAATTAGAATATCGTGCAAAAGTTCATTTATTTCAGTAATGCAACTTAAAAGGTGAAACTAATATATGAGATAGATTCATTACATGCAAAGCAAGATAGTTCAAGCCGTGATTTGTCATAATTGTGATGATGATGGCTTACAGCTCATGAAAACCCCAAATCCACAATCTCAGAAAATTAGAATATTACATGCAATCAATAAAACGAGGACTGTACATAGAACAATATCGGACCTCTGAAAAGTATAAGCATGCATATGTACTCAGTACTTGGTTTGGGCCCCTTTTGCAGCAATGACTGCCTCAGTGCGGCGTGGCATGGAAGCTATCAACCTGTGGCACTGCTGAGGTGTTATGGAAGACCAGGATGCTTCAATAGCGGCCTTCAGCTCTTCTGCATTGTTTAGTCTCATGTCTCTCATCTTTCTCTTGGCAATGCCCCATAGATTCTCTGTGGGGTTCAGGTCAGGAGAGTTTGCTGGCCAATCAAGCACAGTAATCCCACCGTCATTGAACCAGGTTTTGGTGCTTTTGGTAGTATGAGCAGGTGCCAAGTCCTGTTGGAAAATGAAGTCAGCATCCCCATATAGCTCATCTGCAGAAGGAAGCATGAAGTGCTCCAAAATCTCCTGGTAGACGATTGCGTTGACCCTGGACTTAATGAAGCACAGTGGACCAACACCAGCAGATGACATGGCTCCCCAAATCAACACAGACTGTGGAAACTTCACACTGGACTTCAAGCATCTTGCAGTGTGTGCCTCTCCATTCTTCCTACAGACTCTGGGTCCTTGATTTCCAAATGAGATGCAAAAGTTGCTCTCATCAGAAAAGAGGACTTTGGACCACTGAGCAACAGACCAGTTCTGTTTTTCTTTAGCCCAGGTAAGACGCTTCTGACGTTGTTTGTTGTTCAGGAGCGGCTTGACAAGAGAAATACAACATGTGAAGCCCATGTCCAGGATCTGTCTGTGTGTGGTGGCTCTTGATGCATTGACTCCAGCCTCAGTCCACTCCTTGTGAAAGTCCCCAACACTTTTGAATGGCCTTTTCCTGACAATCCTCTCCAGGCTGTGGTCATCCCTGCTGCTTGTGCACCTTTTTCTTCCACACTTTCCCTGCCACATAACTTTCTATTAATGTGCTTTGATACAGCACTTTGGGAACATCCAACTTCGTTTGCAATTACCTTTTGAGGCTTTCCCTCCTTATGGAACAGGTCAATGATGGTTTTCTGCACAACTGTCAAGTCAGCAGTCTTTCCCGTGATTGTGATTCCTATTGAACCAGACTGAAAGACCATTTAAAGGCCCAGGAAGCCTTTGCAGGTGTTATGGCTTAATTAGCTGATTAGAGTGGGACACTGAGCCTAGAATATTGAACCTTTTCACAATATTCTAATTTTCTGAGATTGTGGATTTGGGGTTTTCATGAGCTGTAAGCCATAATCATCACAATTATGACAAATCACGGCTTGAACTATCTTGCTTTGCATGTAATGAGTCTATCTCATATATTAGGTTCACCTTTTAAGTTGCATTACTGAAATAAATGAACTTTTGCACGATATTCTAATTTTTCGAGTTCCACCTATAGGTAGAATAGAATAGAATAACAAAGTTGGAAGGGACCTTGGAGGTCATCTAGTCCAAGAGGCAGGGAACCTATACCACTTCAGATGAATGGTTATCTTTTCTTAAAATCTTCCATGTTGGAGCATTTACAACTCCTGGAGGCAAGTTGTTCCACTGATTCATTGTTTTAACTGTCAGGAAATTCCTCCTTAGTTCTAAGTTGCTTCTCTCCTTGATGAGTTTCCATCCATTGTTTCTTGTTCTGCCTTCAGAGGCTTTGGAGAATAGCTTGACTCCCTCTTCTTTGGGGCAGCCCCTGAGATATTGGAAGATTGCTGTCACGTCATCCCTAGTCCTTCTTTTTATTAAACTAGACATACCCAATTCCAGCAACGGTTCTTTATATGTTTTAGCTTCCAGTCCCTTAGTCATCTTTGTTGCTCTTCTTTGCATTCTTTCTAGAGTCTCAACATCTTTTTTATGTTGTGGTGACCAAAATTGGATGCAGTATTCCAAGTGTGGTCTTACCAAGGCATTATAAAGTGGCATTAACACTTCACGTGATCTTAATTCTATCCTTCTGTTTATGCAGCCTAGGACTGTGTTGATTTTTTTGGTAGCTGCAGCACCCGGCTGGCTCATATTTAAGTGATTGTCTACTCGGATGCCAAGATCCCACTCCCAGTTACCACTATTGTCATTTTGTTTTTCTTGCCTAAATGTAGAACCTTACTTTTTTCACCATTGAATGTTCAAGGTCAATGTGTCTATTGATGGAATTGCTTATGGAGTGCCAGGCTTCAATGAAGCCATGAGTGTGGCAAGTGACAATATGGCCAATGATTTTTCTGTGGCTCCAATTGAGCAGGTGCTGTTTTGGTATCATTGTGGGTAGAGATTAAGGATTTGGAATCGTGGCATTTGACTGCCAGCTGGTGTTTGTGGATCCTGGTTTTTAATGGACGTGATGTTTGCCACATGTAGAATTGGTTACAATGGTTACTGTTGATTTTGTAGATTTCATGGTTTATATTTACTCATTTTAACTGAAATGTGTTTATTTATTTGTATCCTGCCTTTATTATTTTTACAAATAACTCTAGATTGTGAACATAAACAACACATCTTCCTCTTTCTATTTCCCCCTACAACAGTGTTACCTCTTCGGCAACACTGTACAGCAAACCAGGGCATACAAAACCTTCGCCAGACCAATCCTCAAATACAGCTCATCTGCCTGGAATCCATACTGTATAACAGACATTAAGACAATCGAGCGAGTCCAGAGGTATTTCACAAGAAGAGTACTCCACTCCTCTGCTCACAATAGAATACTTTATGCTACCAGGTGTCAACTCATAAAACATTTTCTATACATGTTTTATAGTTGTCAGCAGAAAGAAGGGTGGGGGAGTTTCAAAGAGCAGGCAGCAGTGTGGAATCGAAAGTACATTCCATTCATATTTTCTTCAGAGACTGATTAGATGACTGAAGCTTCTGCCATGCAAAAATCTAACTGGAAAACATGATTGATGACTCTTGGCTATGTACATGTTTCATTCAAGAATATGAATTATGATATACCCAGAGAGGTGTGGGGTAAAGCAGGGTCAAGGGTGACAGTGAATTACATGTCTCAGAGTTGGCTACACCCAAGTCATGCCGACATGTTGACTTCCAATAAATCCTTTGAAGTTTTGGGAGTTTGGCTTGAGACTCATGATTTAATTGGGGTAACTGCCAGAATCCTGACACAGGCTTGAAATTTTGGACCTGGACAACTTAGAACTATGTCGCCTACGGTCTGATCTAAGCTTAGTACATAAAATTGTCTGCTACAAAGTCCTACTGTCAATGACTTCTTCAGCTTCAACCACAATAATATACGGGTAAACAATAGATACAAACTCAAAGTAAAGTGCTCCAAACTCGATTGCAGAAAATACGATTTCAGAAACAGAGTGGTCAATGCCTGGAATTCACTACCTGACTCTATTGTTACATCCTCAAACCCCCAAAACTTTAACCTTAAACTGTCTATTGTGGACTTCACTCCATTCCTAAAATGTCTGTAAGGGGGCATGTATAAGTGCACTAGCGTGCCTACTGTCCCTGTCCTACTTCCCCATTTATTTGTACCCATTGATTATGTATATACTTATACCTGTTTATATTTATATGTTTATATGTTATGTTCATCCTTATATATGTGTTTTCTCATACATGCTAGATAAACAAATAAAATAAAAATAAATAAACAACAACCCTGTGAGCCCAGTTGGGTTGAAAAGAGAGAAACTGATAAACCAGTTGGCTTTCATGTCTAATCTAAAGCAGCACATTGGATCCAAGAGCAGAAGGAGAATTCACTTGCATCAACTTTTCAGTGGTTAAATGACCCCACTTCTCTTTTATTTTTTTTTCTGGGGGAAAAAATACACAGTATGACTAAAGTATCAGAAATATCCTTCAACAACAGCTTTTTCCTTAGGGTTTCCTGGAGGCAGGAAATGTGAGTGACAGCTCCGAGGACCTGGTAGAAAAAAACAATGCACATGAGCCCTTTTCAACGGGCCTAAGACAGGGAAACAGTCTTTAAACTACATCCTTTATCTTTTACTGTAAGTGAAGCCATCTATTACAGATTGTGTTTTATTTTGTTTTAGAGATTGTATTTCTCAGTCATCCAGGTCATGGTTGTCCCAAAGATGCTTTTTCAGGAGGCAACTGGACTTTCTAGGTTTTTTTCTTTTGAAGACATTTCTTCAAAGGGTCTTGAATTCTTGAAGGGTCCCAAATTGTATAGCTAAAAGCCTGTAAAGATTCTCAGTCATACAATTTGAGGTGGATACCCTTGGAATGGCGTGGGAGTAGGAATGGATTTCCAGAGGGGGGAAAATTGCAGACTACAGGAATTAGGAGCACTACTCAGGTGAGCCAGAGAACACAGATAAACCTCCAAGTGGTCTCAACGACCCTCTAAAAGGATGCAAATGACCGGCTCTGTCTGCAAGGAATATGAATCCTTCCATTCCTCACCATCTGGTCAGAGCTGAAGAAGCTCCTTGGATGAGAAGTGAAATGTCTTCAAAAGAAAAGAAACAAAGTCCAGTTGCCTCCTGAAAAAAAAGCACCTTTGGGACTTTCCTGCAAATATTATCCTTAATTGTATACAAATATGTGCATTACCATTTCTATAATTTCCAGTGGTTCTTAGTGATAGACTAATCTATTACTGAAAATAAACTGATTGGAGATGTATCTGCATAGAAAAATATTCCTATTTTGGAAGGAAATCATTTTTCCTCCATTTTGTAATAGCATTTTGGGTTTTTTTCATAATGTTCAAGTATTTTTTTAACTTTATTCCACCTTCGTACCGAATACCTTTTTAGTTTCTCATACTTTTCAGGTTGAGATCAAATGAAATAAAAGATTAATCAAATCCCTATGTAGCTCATGTAAAAATAATAGCCTATTAATCTATTTATCCGGTATTGATCATCGTGAACAATACTAAAGCTGAAACTATCTTTAACATGTATGGGTTTTACATAAGAATTTCTCTTTTAAGTAAGTAAACAATATGTAAGAAGTACAATTTTAATCTATTTTAAAAATTCTGTGCTTTCTGTCACCCGTAAAAACAAGAAACAATCACCACTTCAATAATTGTACAAAAAGCTTTAAGAAAGGAATCAAACTTAGATGATGAGGAGGATTCAAAATTGGTTCCCCTTAGCAGTTTGGAGGAATATTGTTATCACAAAGAAGCAGGTAAATTTACTGCAGGAACACGTAATTGAGAACAGTGTGAACAGCCTTCAACTTCGTAAGTGCAAAATGTACTCAGAGCTTTTAAAAATATTCCCAAAGCAACATTTTGATGCATTTTCAGGGGTACCATTAGAGAGATTGAAGCTACGCAAAGATTTAATTCCCCACAAGGGAATTACTCTTCTAATTCTACTCTTCCAAAATTTTGCTATTCTAATCTGTCATAATTTAAGAATGGAATAATACAGTGGTTCTCAATGTTTCCTCCACCACTGACTCCCTTTTGTGGCCATGAACCTTGGCCATGGACTCACAAGACTTAACTCAAGATTTAAATCATAACATTTCTTCAAGCTTTCCCAGAGTCCTAGTGGACAACCAGCTAAATATGAGCCAGCAGTGTGCAGCAGCAGCCAAAAAAGGTAATGCAATCCTAAATTGCATTAACAGAGGGATACAATCAAGATCAAGGGAGATCCTAATACCACTCTATAAAACCTTAGTAAGACCACACCTAGAATACTGCATCCAGTTTTGGTCATCACATTATAAAAAAGATATTGAGGCTCTAGAAAAAGGTCAGAGAAGAGCAACCAGGATGATTAGGGGACTGGAGACTAAGGCATATGAAGAATGGTTACAGGAACTGGGCTTGACTAGTCTAGTGAAGAGAAGGACCAGGGGAGATATGATAGCAGTCTTCCAATATTTGAGGGGCTGCCACAGAGTGGAAGGGTCAATCTATTTTCTAAAGCACCTGGAGGCCAGACAAGGAATAATGGATGGAAACTGAACAAGGAGAGATTTAACCTGGGAATAAGGAGAAACTTTCTGACAATGAGAACCATCAACCCATGGAACAGAAGTTGCCTTCGGAAGTTGTGGGAGCACCATCACTTGAGACTTTCAAGAAGATATTGGACTGCCATTTGTCAGAAATGATGTAGGGTCTCCCCCTTGGGTGGCGGGTTGGACTAAATGACCTATAAGGTCCCTTCCAACTCTGATTATCTGTTATCTGTTAACAGACCCCTTGTGATGACACCAAGCCCCTCAGCAGTCTGCAGACCACAGGTTGAGACCAATTGGAATAAAATCTTCTTATTTATATAGTATAAGTGGTACCTGGCTTAATAGTGGTAACTGGGAAAGGGATCTTGGAGTCCTAGTGGACAACCATTTAAATATGAGCTAATAGCATGCCACAGCTTCCAAAAAAGCCAACGCAGTTCTAGGCTGCATTAACAGAAGGATAGAATCAAGATCACGTCAAGTGTAAATATCATTTTATAATGCCTTAGTAAGACTACCCTGGGAATACTGCATCCAGTTTTGGTTGCCACGATGTAAAAAAGATGTTGAGACTCTAGAAAGAGTGCAGACAAGAACAACAAAGAGGATTAGGGAGCTGGCTTTTAAATCAAAGATGATTTTTTTTTAAAAAAATGTCAATTTTCTAGTCTCATCGATCTAATAGAGTTGACTCTAACTTTGCTCTCCCAGGTTGATCACTGGATCCTCCTGGATGGAAAGAATTAAATGGTTTCCTGCTGCAGGGAAAAGTGGCTTGAGCAATAGGTTTTCTTGAACTGTAGTTTGTTTTGCATGCCATGCTTTGTCGTTCCTTCGTTCTGATTTTTGTGTGTGGCTTCTGATAGATTCCTGAACTTTGTCATACTTCAGGTAATGG
The DNA here is from genome assembly GCA_023653725.1 of Bungarus multicinctus. Taxonomy (NCBI): domain Eukaryota; kingdom Metazoa; phylum Chordata; class Lepidosauria; order Squamata; family Elapidae; genus Bungarus; species Bungarus multicinctus. The sequence goes on from CM042849.1 coordinate 59,184,634, forward strand.
CTCAGATCAGGGTTAGAGTTATTAGTACTTGAGTCCTATTGCATATCTTCCTCCTCCTCCTCCTCTAACCCCTCTTCCTTCTAGCACTGATGATGTTACCTCGTTTGGATAATGAAACATCTGCAAGAAAGCCACCAAGCCACCAAGGACCTCAAAGTCCTCCTCCTCCTCCTTCTCTCTCTCTCTCTCTCTCTCACACACACACACACACACAAAATCAAATATTGAAAGCCACCCTCAAAGCCAACCTGCTTTGCCTCCAGGATAATCGCCGGGCAGGACAAACAGAGGGAAATTATGGGCCGATGGTTTTCAACTAGAATACAGAAATATTATTTGGCAAATTGGGCTAGGGTAGCTTTCAAAATTCTTCCAAGTTCCTGGACAGAAATTCAAACTGGAAACCACGAGGAAAAGAAAACACTTGGAAAACCAGAAGCAGACACTAAATATAATCTAAAACTGTAGTGAAGAAGAATAAATTGAAAAGGAAACTCAAAGACTTTGGCCACCTCAAGAGAAGGAAGGACTCCCTGGAGAAGAGCTGAATGCTGGGAAAGATGGAGGGCAAAATAAGAAGAAGAAGAAGAGGACGACAGTGAATGAGGTGGCCAGATGGAGTCACTGAAGCAGTCGGCGTGAGCTTAAATGGACTCCGGAAAATGGTAGAGGACAGGAAGGCCTGGGGTCGCGATAGGTCAGATGCAACTTCGCAACTAAAACAACAACAAAATGTTTTGGTGCTGAGAAAAGAAACTTTTCTGGAGGAAGGTAAAGGAAGAAGATATTTCAGAAGAGAGAAGTGAGCTGAATTTTTTTTTAAAAATCCAGTGTTTTGACTGGCAGTTCATTTCTTTCCAATGGTGCTAATAAGCAATAAACAGACTCGCCATCTATGCTGACATAATGCCTTTCCCCAGACATTATTTTAATATTAACCAAGTGGCCTTTAGAACATTTAAGATACATGGATCCGAATACTATGGATGTAGAAATACCGTATTGGTGCTGGTGAGAGAAATAAAAATGCAATTTGGAGTCTGTTCTCATCCTTGATGGCTGCAGTTAATTTGACCTATTTGTTTTGGGGTGGGGTCTCAGCTCTCCCTGCTCTTCCTACCTTGCCCTTCATTTGATTTGAGTTGAAGCAAAGACCGTTTCCTTGTGCAGTAATTTCCATTCTGGGATCCTTACAATTCACTCTTCAATCTTGTAACGTGTAGGAGCTTAGTGTAATAAATGAAGGCCATTTAGCAATCTGAAAGAATCCCGGGGTGACAACTGATTGCCTTTCATTACCTGGTTTTATTCTTGTGTAGGTTTTTTTCTGCGCTGCTTTTGTGAATTCCTCTCAAGCGCATTTGAAACAGTTTCATTATATTAAATGCCTTTTGGCCTGTGTTGCCAGCACAGGTGATGTGCAAGGATGCAAATGGCCCCTGATTAGGTTTAGGAACACAACCTGGGCTGTTGGCCCTGCTAGTTATCAGGAACACCATGCCAGAATGGGTGGGAAGTTCAGACAGATCAAAGTACTGTGTCGTGGGGAACATTACTTTGCCAATTGTAAAGATGAAATTATTAAGGCTGAGATGAAGAATGGACATGAAATTTCAAAATTGTCATGTCTAAAGTAAAGGTAAAGTTTCCCCTCGCACATACGTGCTAGTCGTTTCCAACTCCAGCGGGTGGTGCTCATCTCTGTTTCAAAGCCGAAGAGCCAGCGCTGTCCGAAGACGTCTCCGTGGTCTGGTGGCCGGCAGGATTAAGGCACATGGAATGCTGTTCCCTTGTCCCTATTTTTCTACTTGCATTTTTTACGTGCTTTCGAACTGCTAGGTTGGCGGAAGCTGGGACAAGTAATGAGAGCTCACTCGGTTACGCGACGCTAGAGATTCGAACCACCGAACTACCGACCTTTCTGATCGACAAGCTACAAAAGTTACCTGGTTCTAAATGTTAATAAAACAAAGAAGATCATTGTAGATTTTAGAAAGAGCCGACATAGTCATACTCAACTCAGTATCAAGGATGCAGCTGTAGAGGTAGGAAATAGTATTAAGAATCTGTGGGTGCAGATAACTAACAATCTGAATCGGTCTCTCCACACATCTCCTTAGTGAAGCGTGCAAACAGATAAGAAGAGCACATCTTTCTTCTGTCCTGGCCACTTTTTTTTACAGAGGCGCGATTGAGAGTGTTTTAACAAACTGCATCACTGTTTGGTTTTGTGATAGTAGGGCCTCAGATAGAAAGGCCCTATAGAGAGTGGTGAGGATAGTAGAGAATATTCTAGGAAGCTCGCTTCCCATTATTCAGGATTCTGTTTATAAATGCTGTGTGCATTTATAGCATTGTTAGAGACCCCACAAACTGACTTCATGACTGTTTCTGTTGCTCCTTTCTGGAAGGAGGTTTTGAAGTATTTGTAGCAGGACTACCAGCTTTGTTCCCTAGGCCAGAGGTCTCCAACCTTGGCAACTTTAAGACTTGTGGACTTCAACTCCCAGAATTCTCCAGCCAGCATAGCTTTGGATAATTCTGGGAGTTGAAGTCCACAAGTCTTAAAGTTGCCAAGGTTGGAGACCTCTGCCTTAGGCCATCCATCTGGTAAACTTGCAAGATTCGTTTTTCTCACCGTGTATATGTATGCACCGAAACTAGACCATATTGTTTCTCTATGTCATATAATATATGTGGGTATATTCATAATTTTGCTTTATTATTTATTTTATTTGTTATGCTTATGTAATGTATATTGGAGGTGGTGATCCTTTGAGAGCTGTAGGCAAAGAAATTTCATTTTAATCAATGGTGGGATTCATTTTTTTTTTTACTACCGGTTCTGTGGGCGTGGCTTGGTGGGCGTGGCAGGGGAAGGATATTGTAAAATCTCCAGTTAGAGGTGGGATTTGCCGGTTCTCCAAACTACTCAAAATTTCCGCTACCGGTTCTTCAGAACTGATCAGAACCTGCTGAACACCCCCTCTGATTTTAATGTATGCTGATTAGCATACATTTAAAGTGACAATAAAGTTATTCTCAGTCTGTCTATTCTAAATCCGAGTCTAGGTTGGCGTACTTTCTTGACCTTATTGGAGTGTGTGTCTATATGTGTCTCAATCATCCAGGTCATGGTTGTCCCAAAGCTACTTTTCAAAAGGTAACTGGACTTTCTTGAAAAGAAAAAGAAAGAAAATCTTGTCTCCTTTTGAAAAGCAGAATAACACAATTGGAAGGGGCCTTAGAAATCTTGAGCAACCCATTGCTCAAACTGGAGACCCTATACCATTTCAGACAAATCGTTGTCCAATCCCTTCCTTAAAATCTCCAGTGTTGGAGCACCCACAACCTTTGGAGGTGAGTTGTTCCACTGGTTAATTGTTCTCACTGTTAAGAAATTTCTCCTTAGTTCTAGGTTGGTTTCTCTCCTTTGTTTAGTCTCCATCCATTGCTTCTAGTCCTACCTTCAAATGCTTTGGAGCAGGGGTCTCCAACCTTTTGGACCTCAAGGACCACCAAACTCATAATTTTAAATCCTGTGGACCACTAATATGAACTTTGATTGACAGTGGCTTACTGACATTTCCCCTGTGGAAACCCTGGGAAAATCCCCCAAAAAGTCTTCAGGAAAATTCCACACTCCATTTTCCTACTGATCGATCATTCTTTATTTGGGATCACAGGATACTGTCTCCAGTTCCATTCTCGGGGGGGGGGGGGGGAGGAGAGGGGGGAGAGAGAGAGTTTTGACTTCATGCAAGGAAAGCAGCAGAAGTCTTTCTTTCTCTCCCCCAAACTCCGCCAGAAATGAGTCTTTGTGAGACTTGTCGCACTGGCGCAGCCTCTTGGAGCAGGAGGCCTTGAAGGGTCCCAAAGACTCATTTCTGGTAGAGAGAAAGAAAAACTTTTGCTGTTTTCCTTGCATGCAGCCAAAAGCAGAAGAAGAAAGAAGTGGAAAGAAGCAGCCTAGTGGCCAGGCGGGGAGCATGGGGTGAGTGGGGCAAGTCCTCCCCCACTGCCCTTTCACCCCTCCCCTCACTACCTCATGTTGTTCACAATGCAAATGTAAGCCTTGTGTTCCCACGGGCCATGTGGGCGGCACAGCTTTGTGTTCCTGCGCAGCCTGCATTAATTGCTTTGGGAGGTGCTTTGGGGGTGACAATTCTCTGTGGACCACCAAAATTTTCTCACAGACCACCAGCGGTCCCCGGCCCACTGGTTGGTGACCACTGCTTTGGAGAATAGCTTGACTCCCTTTTCTTTGTGGCAGCTTCTCAAATATTGGAACATTGCTACCAGGTCACCCCTAGTCCTTCTTCACTAGACTAGACACCCCCAATTCCTGCAACTGTTCTTACGTTTTAGCCTGCTAAACAACTTCGTTGTTTTTTTTCTGTACTCTTTCCAGAGTCGCAACATAATTTTTATACAGTATATCATGGCAACCAAAACACATTTGAAACTTGCACTATGATCAAGACCACCATGAATTTTGGGTTGTAGGGAGAGAAATTAGATCTCCCAAAGCAAAGCAACTATTACAAAGTCTGCACTACTATTACTGTTAATCTTCTCATCACTCCTTATCACCCATCCCCTCCCACTTGTGACTGTATGACTGTAACTTTGTCTCTTGCATCCTTACTATTTATATTGACTGTTTCCTAGTAGATTTGATTGCTTATTGTACCCTACGACTATCATTAAGTGTTGTACCTGATGATTGTTGACGAATGTATCTTTTATTTTATGTATACTGAGAGTATTTGCACCAAGACAAATTACTTGTGTGTCCAACCACATTTGGCCAATAAAGAATTCTATTCTATTCTAAAATCCAGGGAGCAACCTCAGTTTATTGTTCCCTGTTTTGCTCCATCTGTTTAAATCTGGCTTGTTCGACAATTTCAGGAAAGCTACCACACGAGAACGAACGAAACTGTTTACCCTGGCTAAGAAAAGTACGTGAAGTGGTAACTTATTTGAGAACAATACTCTCAAGGGGGGTGAATTTGCTCTCTACCGTCAGCCACGCTAATGGTATGAATGAAGAAATGCTTCGTTGGTGATAGGGGACTATTATACTGAACCTGTACTTGAAAAAGATTCAGCCAGACAGCAGACAAGCATCAGTGCTTTTGATCCTGTGCTGTGGAAGGCAGCAAAAGCTGCTTACTTACAGCTCTGAAGCTCACCCAAGCAGAGAAGAGGAGAAACAGGGAGGGAGTAGATTGCAGCTGAAGTTTCCAATAAAATAAAATCATTTTTTTTGGTGTACATGAATCTATGAGCGGATGAACCTTGTCAGGGGGTAATGCCACAGATCAGACATCAGCCTACCTATACCAGTTATTGTAGTCCATGCTCTGAAGGTGTCCTATTTATTTAGTCTGCACAAAAGAGCAATTAGAAACAAGAAGAATTTTTCCCCGAACTCCATCACTCTGCTAAACAAATAATTCCCTCAACACTGTCAAACTATTTACTAAGTCTGCATTACTATTACTCCCATCCTCCCATCCTTTCTTTCACCCATCTTCTCTCATTTGTGACTGTATACTTCATTGCTTGTATCCTTATACTTTTTATTGACTGTTTCCTAGTATGATTTTATTGCTTATTGTACCTTATGACTATATTCTATTTACTATATACCCTATGACTATTATTAATTTGTTGTACCTTATAATTCTTTTCTTTTATGTACACTGAGAACATATGCACACAAATTCCTTGTGTGTCCAATCACACTTAGCCAATAAAGAATTCTATTCTATCCTATTCTATCCTATCCTATCCTATTTCTTATTCTGTTCTGTTCTATTCTATTCTATTCTGTTCTACTCTACTCTACTCTACTCTACTCTACTCTACTCTACTCTACTCTACTCTACTCTACTCTACTCTACTCTACTCTGCTCTACTCTATTCCTTTTCTTCTTCCATTATCCCATTATTCTATTCTGTTCATTCTATTTATTTATTAATATTCTATTCTATTTCGTCCCATTATTCTATTCTATTCTATTCTATTCTATTCTATTCTATTCTATTCTATTCTACCATTTATTTATTTATTTTATTTATTTATTAGAATTTGTCAAACAAAAATGAGAACAAGAATAAAAGAATAAAAATACAATCACAGGGATGATAGGCACATTAATGCACTTATGCACACACCCCTCTACTAACCACTTAAGCATGATGTAAGGTCCACAGAAGTCAATTTTGTAACTGAAACTATGAAAATTTGCAGCTGAAACCACAGAATCAGGTAGAACATTCCAGACTTTGACAACTCTATTACAGAAATTGTATTTTTTTTAACAGTCAAGTTTAGAATGATATTGCACTGAGTTTACAGAGGTAGTTCATGTGCATATTGTTACAATTAAAACAAGCAAAAAGTCATTTACGGGTAAAACATTACTACGTATAATTTTTTATGCAATACCTAGGTCTGACAGCAAGTGACGCAGTTCTACTATAAGTTATCCAAACCGAAAATTTTGAGTCTAGTAGCATGGGGAATTCTATGGTGTACAGAAGACTGAAAAACTTTTCTCATGAAATACTTCTGAACCCGCTCGATTGTACTGATATCAATTGTATTATTGATTCAGCGGGGACAAACTTCCACCTGTTGAGTTTTATAAAGGAAATTAGAGAAAAGTAAAGTCCTACACTTAAGCAAGAAAAAACAAAAATGCACATATAGACTGGGTGAAACCAGGCTTAACAGCAGTAACTGTGAGAGGGATCTTGGAGTCTTAGTGGACAACCAGCTAAATATGAGCCAGCAGTGTGCAGCAGCAGCCAAAAAAGCTAATGCAATCCTAAGTTGTATTAACAGAGGGATACAATCAAGATCAAGGGAGGTACTAATACCACCCTATAAAGCCTTAGTAAGACCACACCTAGAGTACTGCATCCAGTTTTGGTCACCACATTATAAAAAAAATGTTGAGACTCTAGAAAAAGTACAGAGAAGAGCAATCAGAATGATTAGGGGACTGTAGACTAAAACATATGAAGAACGGTTACAGGAACTGGGCTTGACTAGTCTAGTGAAGAGAAGGACCAGGGGAGACAGGATAGCAGTCTTCCAATATTTGAGGAGTTGCCACAGAGAGGAAGGGGTAAAGTTTATTTTCCAAAGCACCTGAAAGCCAGACAAGGAATAATGGATGGAAACTGATCAAGGAGAGATTCAATAAATAAGGAGAGATTCAATAAATGGAAATAAGGAGGAATTTTCTGGCAGTGAGAACAATCAACCCATGGAACAGAAGTTGCCTTCGGAAGTTGTGAGAGTGCCATGACTTGAGACTTTCAAGAAGAGATTGGACTGCCATTTGTCAGAAATGGTATAGGGTCTCCTGCTTGGGTGGGTGGGTGGACTAAATGACTTATAAGGTCCCTTCCAACTTTGATTATCTGTTTTTATCTTTTTTTTTTTAATAGAGAAAGAGACTTGTCCGGTGACATACTGTAAATGTTCTACTGCTTCATTTATTTCTATAGAGACAATAAGCGTGCAGAATATTTTATGGCCATCCTTCTGGCTCCGCACTTTATTCCAGACACCTCCATTTTCAGGAATTTTTTTTGTTTACAAATATATTGGCTAAGACAACTTAAAGGTTTCCATGTCTGAAAAAAGAAAGAGTCACAGAAAGATATCGGTTAAATTGTTGTCTAATCTTTCTTTTCCACATGTATTTATTAAACTGATAGGCCACCAATCTCACCTAGAGGCAATTCCAGGAGGCTTAGAAACATTAGAAGCCAATAAAAAACATTAAAACAATAAATAGTGATGTTAATATAGTGTAAAATTGACAAAAATGGGGAGGGAAGGAACAAGATGTACAAAGGAAGAGAAGGCGGGGTCTTATTTTATTCTGTTAACCGCCTTGAGAATGAGACATTCTCATTGGAGACGTCAGGTTAATTGACAGGTCTTCAGGTTCTTTCTGGAGGTCTAGAAGTGTGTATGAATCATGGGGCATGATGTTTCCTGAGGGGGTGCCATAGGAGAAAAGATTATTCTCCTGAACCCCACCAGCCAGAATTTTTTGACCAATGGGATCTGCAGCCTTCTGTCAGCGAGTTGGACCAACTCTACCAGAGTGAGATGGTTCCTCAGATAATCTGTTATTTTATCAATTAACAATTATAATTTAGAGAATCACAATGTGATACGATAGCTGATACATCGGCCATTGTCTGATATGTTGACCATACCAGGTCTAGTCAATCGAGACATTACACTATATATAGATTGTACAGTTTAACAGAGTTGGAGGAAGGGACCTTGTAAGTCAGCTAGTCCAACCCCTTGCCCAAACAGGAGATCCTACACCATTTCTGACTGATGGCAGTCCAGTCTCTTATTGAAAGCCTCCAATGATGAAGCTCCCACAACTTCCAAAGGCAAGGTGTTTCATTGGTGGATGGTTCTCACTGTCAGAAAATTCCTCCTTATTTCCAGGTTGAATCTCTCTTTGGTCAGTTTCCATCCATTATTCCTTGCCTGGCCTACAGATGCTTTAGAAAATAGCTTGACCCCTTCGTCTCTGTGGCAGCCCCTCAAATATTGGAAGACTGCTATCATGTCTCCCCTGGTCCTTCTCTTCACTAGATTAGCCATGCCCAGTTTCTTCATAAGTTTTAGCCTCCAGTCCCCTCATCATCCTGGTTGCTCTTCTCTGCACTCCTTCTAAAGTCTAAACATCTTTTTTTATAGTGTGGTGACCAAAACTAGTGCATTCTAGGTGTGGTCTTACTAAGGCTTTATAGAGTAGTATTAGTACCTCACTTGATCATGATTGTATCCCTCTGTTAATGCAGTTTAGGATTGCAGGGTCAATATCAATGCAGGGTGTGTATAACTTTGGGTCTTCACAAATTTCAAACTTCTCAGTTCAGTGCCCTGTTTCTTTTCTTTAAAAAAATTAGCACAAGCACTCTCTTGTTCTCCTGCTCCTCACCTCAGTGGTCATCAAACTTGGTAACTTTAAGACTTGTGGACTTCAACTCCCAGAATTCCTCCTCCAGTTATGTTAGCTCAGGAATTCTGGGAGTTGAAGTCCACAAGTCTTAAATTTGCCAAATTTGAAGACCCTTATCTACATGAGCACATCTGGGGTAAAAGAAAGCCAAATGCTCAAAGATGATTAGAAGACTAGAACTAAAACAAACAAAGAACAGCTTCAGGAACTGCTTTATTTATTTATTTTATTAGTCAAGCGATTATAAGATAACAAGTATAAGTATAAACATAGTTATGAATATATGAAATGGATACATATAAGAAAAATAAAAAGAAACAATAAGACAGGGACAGTAGGCATGTTGGTACGTTTATGCACACCCTCTACAGACCTCTTAGGAAAGGGGTGAGGTCAATAGTAGACAGTCTACTGTCTACTTAGGGAAGAAACCACAGAGTCAGGTAGAGTATTCCAGACATTGACCACTCTGTTGCTGAAGTCATATTTTCTGCAATCAAGTTTGGTGAGGTTTACCTTGAGCTTGTATCTATTGTGTGCTCTTGTATTGTTATGGTTGAAGCTGAAGTATTCATTGACAGGTAGGACATTGCAATAATTTTATGTACTATACTTAGGTCGGACTGAAGGCAGCGTAGTTCTAGATTTTCTAGGTCTAGAATTTCAAGTCTGGTGGCATAAGGTATTCTGCAACAAGCAGTGGAAAACTCTTCTTGTGAGATATTTCTGGGCTTTCTCAACTGTATTAATATCAGATACATAAAGTGGGTTCCAGACTGATAAGCTGTATTCAAGTATTGGTCTAGCAAATGTTTTGTATGCTCTAGTTATTAGTGTAATATTACCAGAGAAAAAGCTACATAGGATTAGATTAACAATTCTTAGCACCTTTTTGGCTATGTAGTTACAGTGGGCTCTAGCACTTAGGTCATTAGAGACGAGTACTCCAAGGTCCTTGACAGAATTTGGATCATCAACAAGGTCTTGACTATTCAGCTTGTATTTTATTTTCTGATATTTTTTGCCAATACATAAGATATGTAATATGCCAACTGTATATGTCTAGTCTAATGAAGAGAAGAACTATGAGTGATATGAAAGCAGGGTCCCAATATTTGAGAGGCTGTCCCAGAGAAGAGGGGGTCAACCTATTTTCCAAAGCACCTGAAGGCAGGACAAGAAGCAACAGATGGAAACTTATCAAGGAGAGAAGCAACCTAGAACTAAGGAGAAATTTTCTGACAGTGAGAACAAAAAATCAGTGGAACAACTTGGCTTTCGAAATTGTGACTGCCCCATCCCTGCAGGTTTTTAAGAAGAGATTGGACAGCTATTTATCTGACAAAGTATAGAGTCTCATGCTTGAGCAGGGGATTGGACTCGAGGACTCCAAGACCCCTTCCAACTTGTTATTCTCTTCTTCTGGTCTCCAGACTCTTCTAAAAACAAATGTATCCAAAGAACTGGCAGGAATTGTCAGGAGAAGCAAGAAAGTGAAGAGGAGCTAAGGATCTTGAATGCACAGATCTGGGACCAGACGCAATCATAAGCATGAAAAATGGGGTCCTTAGAGATGTTAAGAAAACAGAGATGGAAATTAGGGAAGGCTTTTAGTCAAAGCAGTACTGAGTCAGTTAAAAAAAAAAGAACCGAATTGGGATCTTCTAGAGAACAGAGAGTCTATTCCAAAGAGTAAAGAGGTGAGGAAAAGAAATTTAGATGACTTAGGAGGGATATAGAAAACTCTATATCCCTCCACAGATGCACACAGCCAGAAGGGAAGAATTGGAAGAGTAAAAGTAGCTTAAAGGCATTGGCTGGGGAGAAAGGGGAAATGAAATTATTAGCCTATTTATGAGACAGCCTAAGGAAATACAGAAAGTAAGAGGCAACATTTCAAGTTAAGGGAGAGCGGAGTCTACTCAAGAGTAAGTAAGAGCTATAAAAGAAAAAAAAAGCATGAATTTCTTTGCAGTTAACGGAGGAGAAGACAAGCTCAGGATACATATGGATTTAGGAGTTCAAGCGAACCGGTATTGAACCAGTAGCTAATTTTATGACCAGTTCTCTGCCCGGTTACTGGGTGGGTGTGGCCATGATGGGCGTGGCTTAGTTGGCCTCCAGCACCATTGGGGGGGGGGGCATTTTTGCCCTCCTTGGGCTCCAGTGGTTCTTCTCAAGCTTCCTGAGGGCAAAAATGGCTTCCCTGGGCTCCAGAGGCTTTCTGGAGCTGGAAATGGGCCCATTTCCAGCCTTCCCAAACTTCTGGGAGGCCTGTTCTTGCCCTCCCTGAGCATTGAACTTACCTGCATCCAAAACGGGCTGTGTGGGGACTCCTGGGAGGGGAGGGGTGGGGTGTGTGTGCAGGGCCAACCAGGAGTGGAATTTGGGGGTTCTCCAAACTGCACAGAATCTTAGCTTGGGGGCTTCCCCGAACCCCTGTGAACCCCCAGCAGCCCACCCCTGCCTGTAATCCAATCGGTTACTGAACTACCAATAGAACCAAGGAGAACTATGTCTAGTCTGAAAAAGAAAAAAAAAACTGGATGGGCAGCTTCTCTTTGACAGCTGAAAGAAACACAAAATCTCAAAGCAGGTCAGCTATGATATCTAGAAAAACAGAAAACCCAGCAAATTTATTGGGATTTTTTTTTCTCATCGGGTCAGCCCTCAGATGAAAACTGGCATGCCACCAAAACAGTAAATGCATTTTTGCAAGATGTAAGGGGGACACAAAGAACCACTTATCAGCAAAGTAGCTCTGTGATGGATGAAAAAGAAAATTAGGTTTTTGTCTCGATAAATCAAAACTTATCTTCTGGAACCCTCAACTTTTTATTTTTAAGTGTAGGAGATAGGTACACACTCACACAAAAGAAACACTAAAATGTCCAATCCAGTCAAGCCTGTCCCTATGGAGCTATTTATTTATTTATTTTATTTGTTTGTCAAATATATACAAGATAGCAAATGTAGGTATGAACATAAACAGGAACAAAGGAAGTAAATGCAGATAAATGGGGATAGTAAGACAGGGACGGTAGGCACGCTGGTGCGCTTATGCACATCCTCTTTAAAGACCTCATAGGAATGGGTTGAGGTCCATGGTAGACAATTTGAGGTTGAAGCTGTGAGGGGTTGAAATAGGGCATTCCAAGCATTGACCACTCTGCTGCTGAAGTCGTAGTTTCTGCAGTTGAGTTGGGAGTGGTTTACCTTGAGTTTGAATTGGTTGTTTGCCCATGTATTATTGTGGTTGAAGCTGAAGAAGTCATTGACAGGCAAGATGTCATAACAGACAATTTTGTGAACTATGCTTATATCAGACCGCAGGTGGCATAGTTCCAGATTATCCCGGCCCAAAATTTCGAGCCACAGGGAATTTTATTGTGAGTGGAGTAGAGTACTTTTCTCGAGAAATACTTCTGAACCTGCTATTTTTTCATTGTACTTTTATTATGATTATGGATCAGTTAAAAATGAGCCAGAAGTGTGCTGTAGCAGCCAAAAAAACCCCAATACAATCCTAGGCTGTATTAACAATACAGTGAGTAGAGGAGTAGAATACTCTTCTTGAGAAATACCTCTGAACCTGCTTAATTGTGTTAATGTCCAATATATAGTGTGGGTTTCAGGCAGACGAGCTATATTCAAGAATTGGTCTGGCAAAGGTTTTGTATGCCCTAGTTAGCTAAGAGAGTAAAACTTTGTACAAGGGGGTCAAAAAAACAATGATGCTTCTTAGCGTTTAAAATACAATTGAGGACAGCATAGTAAAGATGTTGGAAGGAGTTCATCATAATTTGGGGAACAAATTGCTTTGAGATTCTGAATCTCTCTGGGAAACCAGAAAAACTGCTTGTTCTTTCCAAATTGATGTGCTGAGTTAAACTCCAGAAAAAAATCACTGCCACTTAAAAATAGATCAAAGGCAGAACTTAAAATTGAGCTAAACCAGAGGATAATGATTTTGAAACAGCTTTGAGGGAGGGGAATGGAAACCAATTGTAGCAGATCAGGGAAAGGAAGATTTTTTTTTTTTTTTTAAAGAAAAAGTCCTAAACAATGTGAAAATGCTTTTTCAGCGAATGGGGATCTTTACCATGTATATGACGAAAGTTCCAAAGGCTTTCTGGAGGCCAGAAATGGGCCCATTCTGGAACTTCCAGGAGGCCCATTTTTTGTCTTCCCTGAGCCTCTGCACAAGCCCTGCACTTAGCTTCAATGGGCTGTGCAGGGACTCCTGGGAGGGGCGGGGTGGGGTGGGCAGGGCCAGCCAGTTTTGGGATTTGCCGGTTTGCCAAACTGGCCATAAAATTAACAACCAGTTCTCCTGAACCAGTGTGAACTGGTAGCAGCCCAGCCCTGCTGTAAAGCACTGTAAAGTGGTATATAAGTCAAACTGCTATTGCTATCACTCATGTATGAAGTTATACAAGATCAAACATCCAGATGTCTGGTGGTCATATGTGATCAAAAGCAGGGATCACCAACCTTTTGGACCTCGGGGACCACCAAACTCATAATTTTAAATCCAGCGGACCAGAGACCCTGGGAAAATCCCCAAAAAAAGTCTGCAGGAAAATTCCCCATCCTGTTTTCCTACTGATCGATCATTTTTTATTTGGGATCGCAGGATACTGACTCCAGCTCTGTTCTCGGGGTGGGGGGGGTGTTGGAGAGACTTTTGGCTTCATGCAAGGAAAGCACCAGAAGCAGCAGAAGTCTTTCTTTCTCTCCCCCAATCTCCACCAGAAATGAGTCTTTGTGAGACGTTGCACTGGTGCAGCCTCTTGGAGCAGGAGTCCTTGCAGGGTCCCAAAGACTCATTTCTGGTGGAGTTTGGGGGAGAGAAAGAAAGACTTTTGCTGCTTTCCTTGCATGCAGTCAAAAGCAGAAGAAGAAAGAAGCAGAAAGAAGCAGTCTAGTGGCCAGGCCAGGCACATGGGGTAAGTGGGGCAAGTTCCACCCCTCCACCCTTTCCTCCCTCCCCTCACTACCTTATGTTGTTCACAATGCAAGTGACACAAGCCTTGTGTTTCCACAGGCCCTGTGGGCGGCGCAGCCTTGTGTTCCCACATAGCCTGGATTAATTGCTTTGGGGGTGATGTTTCTCTGCAAACCACCAACATTTTCTCGCGGTCCACCAATGGTCCCTGGCCCACTGGTTGGTGACCACTGATCTAAAGAGGCTTTTTATGGACAACTGGACAAACAAAGATTTTGTTTCTTGAACACTTTGGAGCCCGGAGTTTATGTTGTTAAGTGAAAAATGTGTTAAGCGAGTTCTGTCCCATTTCATGACTTTTCTTCTCGCTGTTAAGCGAATCACTGCAATTGTTAAATTAGTAACATGGTTGTTAAGTGAATCTGGCTTCTCCATGAACTTTGCTTGTCAGAATGTCACAAAAGATGATCACATGACCCCGGGACACTCCAACCATCATAAATAGGAGCCAGTTGTCAGGCATCCAAATGTAAATCACGTGATCATGGGGATGCTACAATGATCATAAGTGTGAAAAATGGTCATAGGTCACTTTTTTTAGTGCTGTTCTAACTTTGAACAGTCATATCATGCCCTTGTTACAGTCAGACTCTGAGGGAGAGGAGGAACAGCCAACAGGGAGTGGAGGTGTAGCTCTGGAGGTTGTGGGGGAGGCTGGGGAAGGCAGAGGCTGGCTGGGCAGTCATACCCATCCCCTCTTCATCCTAGGACACACAGGGAGGAATGGAGAAGGCAACAACTTGGCTTACGAGAGAAGAAGCGGCCATGATCCCCCTCATTGGTTGCAGCTGGGAAGAATAGTATGTAAGAGAGACAGTTAAAACACAGCATTGCCAGAAGCAAAGCATATTTTATTTTGGGCTGAAGTTACCTTGGTTGGCATCTTTCCAACAGACTGAACCTTAACTCCTTGAAGTTGGTAATGACTTATCCTGGTCCATTGTGGAAATTCCTTCATTGTAGTTTTTTTTTTTTTTAATTTCACCTGTAGCTGCTCATTAAGTTCAGACTGTACTGCTTTCTTTCTTTCTTTTCCATTTTTGCATAAGTTTTATCTCCAACTGAGAATTATTGAACAGTGGGGTCAAGTTGGAGGCATTAAAGGACATTTATCTATTGAATTTTGTTACGTTTGTGTTACACTCTGGGTCATCACAGGTCACTAAATGAACAGTTGTAAGTTGAGGACTTTCTATATAACGTCAAGAAGAAAAACTTTTGGGTAAAAAATTGTTGTCCAAAAATTGTTGTTATGAATAACTCTGTGTAAGAGAGACACATTGCAACTGTCTCCTCAGACACAAAAAGACATAGATGCATTAACTTCTGTGGCTTGTGGAATTTATTTCCTATTTCTGATATCCGAATATAGCTTACATCTAATGATATATCCTGTATATTATGCACGTCTTAATCCAGGGCATATCTTGATGCATATATTAATTCGTCACATATTTTATCCCATGGATAGTCTAATCCAACTGCCCGCAATGAATGACAAACTTAAATCTCTTTTTACCATTTGACGGTTTGCACTTCGGATTTTGATGCCTGACATACATATCCAAAACCAGCTGTTTCTAAAATAAGATGCATCCATTAATTTTTAATTTGTATATTTTGTCAGAGTAAGAAAATACTGAATATGTATTTTTGGATTTTTGCTCATGTTTTAACCACATTATTTTTTTCTTTTGAATTCCAAATCCTGGGTTAATTTGTTCTCATGTGCAATATATCTTACACTGTAAAATTTCTCCCTCTCCCTCTCTTTCCCCTTCTCTTTCTCCTTCTCCTTCTATCTGTCTCCTTCTCCTTCTATCATTCTCTCCTTCTCTCCCTCACTCTATTCCCCCCTCCCCCTCTCTTCCTCTCCCTCCCTCTCTCTTTCTCCCTCTCCCCCTCCTTTCTAGTGAATATAGAATATATTGCTGTTTTAGAACTTGGAAGAAGAGATATGCAGAGAATTTTCAGTCCCTGATTCTCAGTCACGCACCTGATCGTTGTACACAACTGAGTTAAAGGTTCAATAGTATTACCAGTAGCTAATTTATGTATAGAAAAAATTGGAATTCAGCTACAACCATACACTCAGATATCAATGCATTTGGGGGAGGGGAAGCCACTTTATTTTCTATGTGAAGTACATAGATGAAGAAAGGAAGGAGGGAGGGAGGGAGGGAGGGAGGGAAGGAAGGAAGGAAGGAAGGAAGGAAGGAAGGAAGGAGGGAAGGAAGGACCCCCTATTCTACTGTATAGTGCAATATTAATGCAATAGCAGAGCTTTTTCCATTCAATTGTATAGGATGCAAAGGATGTGTGTTTTTGTTTTATTTTTTATAGTTTTCTTATGTATGATGTACACTGAAGATGGCATTTAATTTAGCTGTACGAGGCGAAATGACAATAAAGTAAACTAAATTAAATACTCCACCCCACTGCTGATCACTACATCAATAAATGACAGCTTTTCTAATGCGTACAGCATCGCTAATTCTCCTGACCTAAAAGCACGGATTTTGGAATCAGAGGAATAAGAATAGAGCTGGAAGAGACCTTGGAGGTCTTCTAGTCCAGCCCCTGTTCCAGCAGGAGATCCTAGACCATTTCAGACAAATGGTTGTCCAATCTCTTCTTAAAAACTTCCAGTGATGAAGCACCTACAACTTTTGAAGTCAAGTTGTTCCACTGGTTAATTGTCCTCACGGTTAGGAAGGTTCTCCTTAATTCTAGGTTGCTTCTCTCCTTGATTACTTTCCATCCATTCTTTTTGTTGTGCCCTCTGGTGCTTTGGAAAATCAATTGATCCCCTCTTCTGTGTGGCAGCCGGTTCGCCAAGCTACTCAAAATTTCCACTACCGGTTCTCCAGAACTGGTCAGAACTGGCTGAGTACCCACCTCAGCTTTAGAAGCAATTCAGTGTCAGGGAGAAATTCTTGTAGAACAACTATGTCTTCTTTGGCTACATTTTAGGGTACATTCAGTCACTTAACTTGTGATTTAGTTCTCTTAGTCAACACAACATATCTCCTTTTTTGTATTCAGCCGTGACTTTCATCTGTCACCGAAAAAAGAATGCTATGTTCCCCACCTGTTTATGTTTGAAACGCAGGAGCCTTTTCTGATGAAGTTCTCCACTGGGAAGATCCCTTTACACGCGGATCTACGGGGAACCTTCCCAGAAACAAGAAATTCCTTCTGTTTTCAAATCTTCTTTTCTTGGTTTCCTTGCTCTTTGGGGCTGAGCGTTTAGGCTTTGAATGCTTAAAGGACGTGTTGTGAAGTCAAGGAAACAGATGGTGCATGAGGGAAAAGAGAGGAGCATTTGGTGGAGAGAGAGAAAGAGAGAGAGAGAGAGAAAGAGAAAGGGAGGGGATTAACAGCAGGAGACTTCACGATACACATCAGCTATTGAGACCAACCAGAAAACTAAACAGGCCAGGAAAATTTCTGAGAACATTATGCCACTCTTAACTATTTTTGGCACATTTTAAATTAACGTCAGCCTTGCTTGATTTGTTTCCTGCAGAGAATAAGATCGAAGGTAGATTCTATGTTCTTGTATTCACCTGTGAACAAATCCTAAAAGTTATTACTATAAAAATGGAAGAAACATGTGAACGAAGAATTTCAAATTGACTCTGATTTTTTAAAATTTATATATAAACTGATGTACGGTTGGCATTTAACATCTGATAAATTGTCAAAGATACATAACGGTATTATTCCACACTTTTGTTGGAAACGTACATGTAAAGAAGGAACTTTTTACCAACTTTGGTGATCAAGCAAAGAAATACGGGTGATTGGCCCAAAGTCACTCAACCAGCTTTTATGGTTAAGGTGGGACTACAACTCAGAGTCTCTGGATTTCTACCTTGGTTTCTTAACCACCAATCATAATTATGATGATGTTAATAGTTGCATTAAATAATTTCTGATATTGATGCATTTTATCTCTGGAAGCAGAAATTGCATATTTGTGACCAATAAAAAGAAAAATAGTTTCCTTCCTAGCTCTTTTATAAAAATATCAAATCCGTTAAAAACCAATCTCACTTTCTGTTCTTAGATTTATATCCTCAAAAAAGCTTACATAATACTGCTTTCTTTCTCCTAGTATCTAAAATTTTCAAAACTCTCCCTTGGCGAAAAGCTTGGAAAGCGATAAAACTGGAGATTATATGTTTTCTTATGTTTTTGCGGGTATTTATATGTATGGTATGTAAGTTTCTTTAGGTATTTTCCCATGTAATATTTGTGCTTTTATTATAGCAACGTTTTGGCAGAATCTCATTTGCCATCCTCAGGCTTGTGTATTGGGTTCTTTTTAACTTTGTGTGTTAGGGTTGGCAGCCTACATATATATATATATACAAAGAGAGAGAGAGAGAGAGAGATTACTCAGAAATCCCTCTCAGCTGAATGGAATTTATGCTAGATAATTGAATATAGAATGTGACATTAACAGAGACGTAATATAATTTTATAACCCTGCTTTCCCCTTGTGTATTTATTGAGAAGTAAACCCTGTTATGTTAATTGGGTTTACTTCAGGGAATGCATCCCTAAGATAGTAGCCTAAAATTATAAATAATTCAAAGTTCTGGAATCAGAGTGTGCTTTAAATCTGCATTTCATGCCATGCAGTATATGGAAGGATATATTTAAGGCAATGTATTTTCTCAAAAGACTGTCTAGCCTATTTTTCACATTATCTAAATTCCTCCAGGGGAGAAAATATACCTAGTTGAAATAAAAGGTAGCATTTTGAGGAATGCGTATGGGGGAGAAAGGGGAATTTTCTCTATTTGAAGAATTTAGATAAATGGGAAATCTAATAAGTTTCATTCAACAGTAGAAAACCTTTGATCCCTAAATCATCTGTCAATCACAATGAAGTTCAAACAAGAAGGCCTTAATAACTTATATTAATTCTAAAGCAGGGAAGAACCCCCTCAGTCCTGGAAAAAGCTGCAGAATTTGTGGGGAACAATTGTACTTTTGATAGGCTGAAAACTCAGTAGAACTTGTCAGGAGGTTAACTTCAGAAAAAAGTCAAGAAGCTTGTTTCAGACTCCAGAACCCAACATTTATAGTTTTAACCAAGATTGAAATGTGTGGAAATAAACTCCTAACCAGCATCAAACGTAAGCAATTAGGAAGAAGGAGTTTCCCTTAGTTTAGTAACTATTTAGTAACTATTTAGTAAACTAAATATTTATAGTTCTATTCTCAAGTTGCCATCAACTGCGGCAAGAAAGAGTGTAAAATGGCCGTGAAATTCGCTTAAAAAATATTTCACATAGCAATGTAAATTTTGGACTCAGTCAGTCAAGGGCTACCTGTATTTAGCAATGAAAGATACGGTTTGAATGTCTGAGAGCAGATGAGAGCTGACATATGGCAATATCCAATATTTGACTATATTTAATGGCTGACATATTTTCTGACAACAACTAGCATCTAGTCTTTGGCAGGTGATATGTTTCATGCCTGATAAAAATCTAAACAATGAAGATTTCAGCAAATTTGTCGCCTTTCAGTGGTGTAGACCTTCAGTGATATTTGACTTGTGAAAGCCAACTCTGACTTTCAACATGCAAATTCAAAGGTGAAATATCACTGTCAACATTATCACATTGAATGAATATCTGCTTCAGTTCCTGCAGCGGATTGGATCAACCAACTCTGCAATGACAAATTAATTAGGAGAGAATATAATTCAACATGAACAACCCGGGTGTGATTATTTTGGAACATGAATTATGTACCGAGTTGGTACTTAGAGGATACGAATACTTCCTTATTGAATCTGAAATTGGATTAGATGGGCTTAAAAAAAAATAAGAAATTAATAACATGGCCCATACAGAATACAGAAAACAGTTCTCAAGGGTCAACGCAATAAAATCTTGTTTCATAACTAAATATTATAAAGCTTAAAGTCAGGAGAAGTTTCCTTTGGGGTCTATTACAGGGCTGAACAGGATCTGATGAGCTCCTAGATCAGGGGTGGGCTTCAAAGATTTTAGCAATGGGTTCTGTGCCTGGTTGCTGGGTGGGCGTGGCCATGGTAGGAGTGGCCTAGTTGGCCGCCTGCATTATGGGGGGGGCATTTTGCCCTCCCAGGCTCCAGAGGCTTTCTTTGAGCCTCTGGGAAGACAAAAATGGCCTCCCCGGGCTCCAGAGGCTCTCGGGAAGCCAAAAATGGGCCCATTTCCGGCCTTCCCAAACTTCCAGGAGGCCTGTTTTTTGCCCTTTCCATGCTTCCGTGCATGCCCTGCACTTACCTGCATCCCAAACAGGCCAAGTGGGGACTCCTGGAGGGGCGGGGAGGGGTAGGCAGGCAAGCAACGTCCATGGGGAAGCCAGATTTACTTAACAACCATGTTACTAATTGAGCAACTGCACTGATTCACTTAACAAGGGTGGCAAGAAAAGTCGTAAAATGAGGCAAAGCTGATGTAGTAAATTTCTCATTTAGCGACATAAATTTGGGGCTCATTTCTGGTGGTAAGCCAAGGACCTGTGCTGTTTTCTTGGCATCATTGTGGGACTGGTTTGCCATTTAAAAATCTTAGGACATTTCCTGTCTATTCTACCAGATGTAGGGTGTCTAATCGTCCCTCTCCTAGTTACCAACTAGATTTAACCCTGCTTAGCACTCTTCAACTCTGCCTTGGGCAGTGGACTTCTTCAGAACTTCAGGGAATTCTGTTGACACTTAACTTCAACAATTTTATGATCTTAAAATTGATCAAAGATAATTTTAAGAATTTCCATTAAAATGATTCTTAAGAAAAGAAAGGAAAGGAAAGGAAAAGAAAAGAAAGAGAAAAGAAAAGAGAAAAGATAAAAGAAAAGAAATACCCATCTGTATTCTCTGGAAGCAAAACACATGAGTGTTAGGAAAAGAGAAAACAGAGGGAGAGTCGGATGATATGAAGGAAGAACAGAAGCCAGAAAATGCAAGCTATTATACCCTGCATTAAACCTTTTTAAAATTACACTTTGTTTTCTGATCCTCTGCCCTCTTGTTCTGCTCTTCCCTTGGGAATGCTAATAGCACAAATGGTAGGGAGAGATGATGCACAGAAAATGTCTACAAAATGGATATTAAATGATCACCAATAATCATCACTTCTTCTAAAACATTTGTTAAAGTTGCATTCTGTGCTTACTATCAATTTGTTCTTTCCTGGGTTTTTTTTCTTCTTTCATTTATTCATGAAACTGAATTTGAATGGATGAATAAAATAACCTTAAAATTAGAGAGTAAGTTCAAATTAACAACATACACACACAGAGAGAAACACACACACATATATATACACACATACGTACATACGTGTGTGTGTGTATGTGTGTGTAAGAAAAATTCATCTGGTTCAGTTCCAAGCTGGGAGAAAGACACTGGAAACATGGAGGCTGATTGGAAAGATGGTTTTAATGGTGAAGCAAAAGTACCAAGCACATGGTTCTGGGCAGCTGACCACATGGAGTTGAGAGTGGGAGCTATTTATACCTTCTCTTGGGCCTTGCCCTTGAGCTTCCTGTTCCTGTGCAAGAACATGTATTCTGTTGGCTGTTGTAGGGGTCATAGCTGGTTCTGTAGGTTGTGTGAGCTAAGTTTGGTTGAAGTTTAGATTCTGATGCAACGTCCTTAGGAGATTGGGCAATATAGTGAACTCTGTGTCTTAGTGGGTTAATCCTATTATGTCCTGAAGGGTCATGTCTTAATTTCTTCACCCTGGAGCTGAAGGTCAGTTGTCTTGTAGGTAGGCTGGCCCAGTCCATTTTAATGGGCACCAAATATTTGCTGAGGGCAGGGACATTGAGTCTGCTTTCTTTCTTTTAAGGGGAAAAAAACCCAATGTTTCTCCACTTCTCATTTAGGGAAATACAATATTCTGCCTTCTTTCCTTTTAATATTCTTCAAAATATTTCATTCTTCTAGGATGGGGCTGGTGCTATCTTTCTACAAATGTATCACTCTGGTATCATCCTTTTGAAATGATCATTTTTGAAATTTGAATTCATCTCTTCACCAGAAATAGTCCTGGAGCCTTTTTAAAAGAGAAAAGCACTCTGTAATTTAAATAGTTGAGTAAAAACTCCAAGTGGGATTTGATCAGTCCAAATCACTCAAGCTTGCTTTTGATTTTTTTTTTTTTTAAAGCTGTGTTGAGATTTTGTTAGCCATTTGAAGATTATATCTTTTTTTTTTTTTGCTTAAGAGGCTGGTGCAGTGACCAGACAAATGAATCACGCTGTGAATGCTTTGTAAGAAAGACGAAAGAGTTGTGCAAAAAAATTTTCCCCAAAAGAAAACAACCCAGTTTGCTAAAGAGGGTGATGTGGGTTTGGTTTAACCAAGAAGATTTATTCCAATTTGGAAAATAATACAGCTCATCATCACAACAGTTCATTTAGTGACTGGACAAAGTTACAACAGCACTGAAAAAAATTCACCTGCAATGCTGCAAAAATGTTTTGGAGACTGATACAGGCATGGGTAGAACAAATGGTGGGAGTGTGAATCCCATTTAAGCCAGGATTTTTTTTTCCTAGAAATAATACCAGAAGGATATAAGAAAGATTTAATTTAGCTAATAATACATGGGTTGACAGCAGCTAGAATAATCTGTGTGCAATATTGGAAGAAGGAAAGAATATTGCCAGAAATAGAGATAATAAGGAAAATTATGGCTTGTGCAGAATTGGATAGATTAACTCTAGAATTGAAAAATAAGGGGGAATCTAAGTACTATGAAACTTGGAATAAATTTTATCAGTGGTTGCATAGAAGAAGGCAAGGTAGAAACATAGGTAGCTAGGATGATTAGAATAATTAGTAAACAGTGTATCAAACTATGGTGAAGTAAAATTCATATATGTATAATCATTGTAATGCTAGAGTGGTTGCAATGTGTTGTATTCTTATAATATCTATATCTATATCTATATCTATCTGTGTGTGTGTGTGTGTATGTGCGTGTGTGTGTGACTTATGACTGCTTTTCACAGTGACAACCTTGGGAACATCCCCATGACCCTGGGATCAAAATTCAGATGTTTTGCTTTTCATCCAAGAAGTTTCTTCAGCTCTGACTGGATGGTGAGGAAAGTCAATTAGAACTTCTTGGATGAGAAGTGAAATGTCTTCAAATAAAAATGAGAAAGTCCAGTTGCCTCTTGAAAAAACACCTTTGGGACAATCATGACCTGGAGGATTGAGAATCTCTGCAGACATTTAGCTATAGACTAGAGAGCTGAAGAAGCTTCTTGGATGAGCACCTCTATAGCTGTCTGCACCTCTATAAAGTTGCACCTCTATAACTGTCAGGTTTGGTTCTGCAACCCAACAAGACAGGGACAGACTTCAGAGAGTAATTAGGACTGCAGGAAAAAAAACAATTACTACCAACCTGCCTTCCATTGAGGACCTATATACTCCACAAGTCAAAAAGAGGGCTGTGAAAATATCTACAGACCCCTCACATCCTGGACATAAACTGTTTCAAATCCTTCCCTCAAAATGATGCTATAGGGCACTGCACACCAGAACAACTAGACACAAGGACAGGTTTTTCCCGAACGCCATCACTCTACTAAACAAATAATTCCCTCAACACTGTCCAACTATTTACAAAGTCTGCACTACTATTACTATTCATCTTTTCATCACTCTTTATCACCCATCCCCTCCCACCTGTGAGTGTATGATTGTAACTTTGTCTCTTGTATCCTTATGATTTATATTGACTGTTTCCTAGTATGATTTGATTGCTTATTGTACTCTATGACTATTATTATTAAGTGTTGTACTTGTTGATTCTTGACTCTTGACAAATGTATCTTTTCTTTTATGTACACTGAGACCATTTGCACCAAAACAAATTCCTTGTGCGTCCAATCACACTTGGCCAATAAAGAATTCTACTCTATTTTTTATGAGAAGTGAAACAACTTCAAAGAAAAACCAGAAGGTCCAGTTGTCTTTTGAGAAAGCACCGTTGGGACAACCATGACCTGAAGGACTAGGAATCTCCATAGACATCATACAGGATGTGTTGTTCCATGTTTTCTACACTTCCAACAATGCTTGGAAGTATCTTTATGACAATTTCTTTGGTGTCATACACACCAAGAGCACACCATTTTTAGCATGGCAAATGTGCATTGCAATATTACAATGGTTGTTTAATAATTATCCCCTCTTGTTCCCAAGAATACCAACCTATTTTTTAAAAAATTTTCATAGAAGCTCAGAAAAATGTAAACATAATAAATATCCAGCATAATTAAAATACATAAAATATAGATTATAAGTTTTTTAAAAAAAAAAATCTAAGGAGACGTAATGGTAGATGGGAAAGAAATTAGAAGATGGGCCAAAGAGATTTATTTGCTTGGTTAGCGTATGGCATCTACAGAGGTCATGCAATCACTGATACACAGCACTAATAAAATACTAATATTATACAAACAATAAAAAAATAAAATATTGTGCAAACAAAGAGCAAATAGATGCTGCCTAGAGACAGTGTAGCCCAGAGCTACATAGTAGGTGGAGAAAGATCCTTCCTAGGTTTTGGGTCTGTAAAGGTAATGGCAGAAGAATTTTACTTTCAGACTTACAAGATTCTGTCAATGCAGCTTTGCACAGTGGTGGGATTCAAATAATTTAACAACCGGTTCTCTGCCCTAATGATTTCTTCCAACAATCAGATTACCAAACTGCTCAGAAAGTTAACAACTGGTTCTCCCGAACTGGTGCAAACTGGCTGAATCCCACCACTGGCTTTGCAATTAAATAGAATTCATTTATCTGTCCATATTTCTTCTCTGGTCTACCTGACAAGGCTGACAGCTATCCATAATTCCAGAAATAGCAACCTTCCCAAAGTTGCTTAAAATTAAATAATCCCAGACATTTGATACTACCAAATTTGCATCATTACATGATATCAATGACCTGAAATTAACCAATGCATTAAACACATGTATTATTTGATGAATCCAATGATTTTTTTTTTACAGTGGTTGTTTAAATTGTTGGGCATTAGCATTGTGATCAAGAGTGACTTGATAGTAAGGTGACCAACTTTTTTACAATGAGAAGGAGGACACAAATAAATTGAAGAAAAAAAACAAAGCCTCTTGCGCACAGTGCACTCTCTCAAAACACTTCTCCTGTGTGGAGCGCAGGCGTCTCATAATCGCGTCTCGCCGCACTGTACCGAGCCTTGACAAATCGTCGTGTCAAATACAAATACGTCACATCACACACAACGGATTGGATCAGCATCGATCAAATACAGAGATTTACAGATTAGTCTTCAAATATCAAAAAGGAAGACATGGAGGAGGAGACTTTTCGAGAGAGGACAGAACTTACAAAAGGAGGACTGTCCTCCCTAAAGGAGGATGGTTGGTCACCTTAGAGCAATGTAATAAGTAATATATCATTTGACTTGCAAATACAGACATAATTTATTTCAACAATTAAAGCCATGCTGAATTTGGAAGCCACTCAGGACTACCTTCAAACACTTCAACAGGACAAAAATTGTTGATAGCAGTGAAGGATTTCATGATTGTAGACTCCAGTGGGAAATAACATATACTGTATGCTTGTATCTATTTAGCTATCTGTCAATTCATCCATCCATCAATGTCCTGATAGTGCAAACTATTTCCATGCTCTTGCCAAGAATACTGCATGGATTTGTGATCATCTGAAGTCCAGCTTTGCTGCAGGAAGTAAATATATATTTGTGTGTGTGTGTGTGTGTGTGTGTGTGTGTGTGTGTGTGAGAGAGAGAGAGAGAGAGAGAGAGAGAAATTTGGCACGTATGATCCTCTTGGCTTCTAGGTGCTCACTAAGAAAGGATTTTTCGAAATGACAATCAGAGCATTAGTATTTTGTATATTATTATTATTAACATGCTCTGATGCTAAGGAGTTCTGCTCCCCCTCCCCACCTGAAAAGAAATCTCTTCCAAAGGCAAAACACAAGCAGAGGACTTTCAGTTTCAGAGCACTAAGCAGCTTTAGTACAGAACAGTTGAGCTAAGCCTCACCCAGGGCTCCTTGCTGTCTCCTGCTTGCTCACACTGCAAATGCTTTTTCAGTTTCCAAACAGCCCTCAACTCTCTCACCACTGACAGGATGCTAGCCAGAAGAATGCTGATGGATGCTGGTAGGCAGAGGCAGAATTTTTCCCTCCTTATTTTCCTCCCCCAAAACTTAGCCCGATCACATAGTTTCGTAGCGAAGCACGGGTATTGAGCTAGTGTGTATATGTGGTGGTATAGTGTATAGTGTGGTAGTTTTACACTCTGACAATGTTAGCAAAGGCTAACGAAAACTAAGTGGACAACATAGTTTTAATTCCTGAGATCATGTCTGCCTCTTTATATATATGCTTTCTCCCTTAATTGGGGCTTAACAGGGTGTTGTAATACAAAGTATATACTTATTCCCCTGCCTGAGCTGATAAGGAGAGAGCCAGTGGTGTAGAGGCAATTACAACTGCCTCACATGTAATACTTCCCTGGTTCGAATCCCAGTAAGGGTATGGCTAGCTGAAGAGAGCTAACTAGCTCGAAATAGATCTATACTAGTCTCCCTTATTTATTATTTAAAATTATCAGCTTAAAAACCTTACACACATGTAAACAAAAGGCAACGAAACAAATAGCTTTCTGTCAGTATGGTCTCTGGTGATGAGCCGAAAGACAGAAAAGAAAGCAGTATGCTTTCTCCTTAATTGGGGCTTAACAGGGTGTTGTAATACAAAGTATATACTTATTCCCCTGCCTGAGC
>CM042849.1:59213995-59341495 GCA_023653725.1 Bungarus multicinctus
GAGATTGAATTATGCATGCAGATTACCTTAGTGAGTTTGAACTATTGAAATAAAAGTGCAGCATTTATCTGCAGTTCATAATTACAGTAATTACTGCTCTCCCTGCAGTTGAAAACTGATTTAGAAACTTGATAATCCCATGATATGATGGCCTCACAAATATTCAAGCAAATTAGCACCCCTCCTTTCAATGCTGCAATTGTTGGCAGAGGTATTTATAGCAGATATAATAGAGGAAGTGTCTCTCCCAGCACACTGCATCTCTTTTCACCATCTAAACATTTATATTCATAGATCATTTTGTTACTTCAATCCTTTTGGGATTTTCTGCCATTTGCAGAATGCATGATGGTTTAAGAATCAAGCTTTCCCAGGCTGCAACCTTCTAGGATTTAGGTAAGTCTCTGAGGCACAATCTATTTTCCTGAATCAATAAGTGCCTTTTGTTAAATTATTCCATGCCTTACCGTATCCCTGCAAATATCCAACATATTAAACTTGCCATTGTCTTATATCGTACACGTTCTCAAATATATAAACCATACCTGTGATTTGGAATGGAAGGAGAATTTTACTCCAGAGTCCAAAAGGAGGCTAAATTACTCTCCAATTCAATGCATTTTTAAGTTCTGAGGCCTAAGATCAATGTATGCATTCTTCTATTTCTTTCTACATCCCGTTTGAGCATCTGTTTTTCTCCACAGTCCTTTGGTTCACCAAAATTAGTGTCCCAGTGATGGGAATGACATTGTTGGAAGAAATGTCCATCTGGGTTCAGTTCCAAGTGGGAAGAAAGACACTGGAAACATGGGGAGTGCTTGGAAGGATGATTTAATGGTGAACAGGACCACATGGGTTTGAGGTCCTGGGTAGCTGACCATATGGAGTGGATATATACCCTCTTTTGGGCCTTTCCCTAGAGCTTCCTGTTCCTGTGCAAAGGCAGGTATCCTATTGGTTGCTGTGCAAAACCTAGGACTTTGTCAGAGATAAGTCTGGTTGAACTGTGGGTTGATGTAATGTCCCAAGGTGATTTCCCAATGCAATGAGCCCTGCTGTTAGATGTTTAGAGGGCTAATCCTATCATGTCTTGAGGGCCATGTCTTAATCCCATCATCCTGGAGCGGAAGAGGTGGGGGCAGGGAGCTGCTTTGTCTTTAAAACCATGTTTCTCCTTTTCTCATCCAGTAAAAGATAATATTCTGTCTTTTTAATATTTCCTAGAATGTTTCATTCTTCTAGGAGAGGGGTGTGTGCTAACTTTCTACAACATTGAGGATAAACCCTTGAATTTGCACTTTAATTCGTGCATTACATTTTTTAAAAAAATAATCCACGAATGCCAACTAGCAATCAAAAGACAGGATGAACAGTCCTTAATTACACAACATATGGAAAGATTTCACCATAATGTCAGCTGGGAAACTCTGAGCATCCTAAGACCATGTTAAGTTCCAAGCTATGGGAGAAGGAGTTTCTAGTAAAAGCAAAGTTAGACAAAGTCTTTTCCTTAATTAAAGCGGTCAATTCTGCCATCACCGCCAACGCCATTAATTTCAACCTCTGAAAAATGGATGCACTACAAATGCCCCCCCCCTTTTTTTAAAGGAAACAGTTAAATATTTATCTCAACACCAGTTTAACTTCAGGTCCAATAATATAAGATTAGCACTTCACCAATTCCCAAATGCCAAACTTCAAGTTCTTTCACTATTGTAGGTAACGAAGAAAATATTACTATGGGAGACTCTCCAAGATTCAAGTCAGATAGAATTACCTTTATTCTTTTCTTTTTGGCATAATTCTATCTAGGTCACAGAGAGATAGAACAGAGTAGAATTACTAAGGGGAGTACATAATGCATTTTTACTGACTGCCCAGTCAGCCAAAATCAATATTTGGAATAAGAAATTTCCCCTGTTGAACAGATATAAATTCCAACCTCTTTTACTTTTCTGCAAGTTTGAACCACAAAGATTATTTTCAAACTTGCAGATTATTTTAAAATTCCCCTGCAGTGACATCCGAAGTTTTCCCTAGATCAAATCCTTTCCCCTTGAAAGATGAAAGTTCAATAATTTACAAGTTATCGCTTCAATTCCTCTTCCTCCCTAGCTTTTTTGCTTGTTTGTTTCCGTGGAGCCTTGTTTTATTCAGCGATGAGCGTCATAATCTTCTACTTGTTTAAAACAGGTTTTACCTAGGGATTAAAAGAATGATAAAAATCGGCAAAAATCAGATTATAAGTGATTAAAATGTGGATGGTAGAAGCAATAGTGATCTCACAGGCCTGGGCCAAATGAAACGGCGAGATTAAAAAAAAAAAGATAAAAAATTTAATGTAAAATATAAAAAAGAAAAAGAAGAAGAAGAGGGGGGTCAAGCTATTCTTCAATGCACCAGATGGAAGGACAAGAAGCAAAGGATGGAAACTAATCAAGGAGAGAAGCAACCTGGAACTAAGGAGGAATTTCCTGGTAGCGAGAACAATTAATCATCAGTGGAATGACTTGTTCCAGAAGTTGTGGATGCTCCAACGTTGGAAATTTTTAAAAAGAGATTGGACAACCATTTGTTGGAATGGTATAGGATTTCCTGCCTGAATAGACGTTGGATTGGAGGACCTCCATGGTCCCTTCCAGTTCTGTTATTCTGTTAGCTTGGTTTAAACTGAAACCAGAGAGAGGGAGGGAGGAATGGAAGGAAGATAAAAGAAGGAAGATGAAAGAAGGAATGGGAGGGAGAGAGGGAGGGAGGGAAAGGAAGGAAGGGAGGGAGGAAGGAAGGAAGGAAGGAAAAAATTGGGGCTTGTTCAAATCATATTTTGATCTTCCAAATGCCCAATGCTTTAACATTTTTCCAGTTTCAGCAAAAGCCAAATAATAGTTTTTTTTTGACTCTTTTCCCATGGAATTCTAAGGACTTTTCTGTTTAAATATTGAGAGAGTGAGAGAGAGAGAGAGACAGAGACACACACAGAGACAGAGAGAGTGAGAGACAGACAGAGATACAGAGAGAGAAAGAGAGAGACAGAGACAGAGAGCGTGTGAGATGTGTTAGAGAGAGAGACAGAGAGAGAAGAGAGAGAGTGAGAGATAAAGACAGAGAGAGACAGAGAGAGAGCATGACAGAGAGAGTGAGAGAGAGAGAGAGACAGAGAGACAGAGAAAGAAAGACAGAGAGACAGAGACAAAGAGAGAGACAGACACAGAGACAGACAGAGAGAGAAACAGAGAGAGACAAAGAGAGAGTGTGAGATAGAGACAGAGATACACAGAGAGACAGAGACAGAGAGAGAGAGAGACAAATAGAGTGAGAGACAGTGATAAAGAGAGACACACACACAGAGACAGAAAGAGAGAGAGATACAGAGAGAGACAGACAGACAGACAGAGAAGATTGGGCATCTGTCTTTCCCTGATCAGCAATCAGGGAAAGCCTCTTGGTCTTTTTCACTTAAGGAACGCCTCAAACTGATTGCCAGGAAAGATTAAGTACTTCAGGTAGCACAGTCGCTAGTTCAAACAATTCTCATTTTTTCAAAAATATCTTGCGTTCATCCTGTTTCTGTCTGGAATCCGGGTGCTCGTCATGCAGAACAGCAGGCAAGAACAGCTCCTAGTTCAAAGGCGTTTGTTCCCTTTCTATCTGCTGTGTATTATTTCTAGACAGAATTGGCCTACTGATTATGGAAGGCCCCAAGGAATCTATTTTACAAAATAGTTTTCTAACCATTTCCAAATATTAAATACAGATACAAATGCTCTTTGCCTTGCTCCTTTTTTTTTTTTTAAAAAAAAATCTTTTATTTCCCCCTCTTTCCCCCTGCCTTTTGAAATGAAACTCCAGCAAAAGCTGTTTCCAGAAATTCCTTTGCAAAGGAAGGAAGGGTTTAAGGAAGACGATGTGTTAATAAGCATTTTAAAAAAAACAACTAAAAACCTGCATCATGAACCTGATGTGTGAATGCACTACATTTGTGATTTTGGAAAACATTGTATATATTGTTTGCTGTGCATGTTGCAGCAAGTGTCGAAAAATAGTCAGATAAATTTTTATTGTAATTTAATTTAATTCAAAACAAATGGGTGCCTTTGAGAGGTCAACATCCGAATAATAGAATAATAGAGTTGTAAGGGAAGTCTTTTACCCTAATCCCCTTCTCAAGCTGGAGACCTTATATCATTTCAGACAAATGGCTGTCCAGTCTCTTCTTAAAAACCTCCAGTGATGGAGCACCCAAACTTCTGGTTTCCATTGGTTAAATGTTCTCAATGTTAAGGAAATGTCTCCTTAATTCTAGGATGCTTCTCTCCTTGAAGGGTTTCCATCCATTGCTTCTTGTCCTGCCTTCAGGTGCTTTGGAGAAGAGCTTGACTCCCTCTTCTTTGGGGCACCCCTTCAAATATTGGAACACTACTATATCATGTCACCCCTTGCAACTTCGAACTGTCACTAAATGAACTGTTGTAAGTTAAGGACTGCTTGTAACAGGATAATGTCAATGTATTCTTTCAAGCAAACACTTCAAAATGCAGAAATAATTCCTAAGAAAAAAATATTCCTCTATAATAAAAGTTTTTTTTTCCCTCCACAGGAGTGGAATTCTTGTATATTTAAGCAACATGCTTTTGATCCCAGGAGAATCTTATTAAGAAAACAATATCGTTACAGAAGGGGGGGTGTTAATTTCTATCTAAAAGGTGGATCTCTAGTCTGTTTCCAACTCAAGAAAATGTTTTATGTAACAGATGGGATGCATTTCTGAAAGTCAAAACAACACTCATCTGCCAAATTCTTCCTAACTACCCATAAATTTCAATATTCCTCAGTAACTGAGCAGATAAATGTAGATTACCCTACCAAAATAAACCTATTTACAAAATAGCTATCCAGTCTTTTTAAGAACTAGGATTATTAATTTTAGCATTGCATTATACTGTTAATGTTATTATATATGCATATATGCAGTCCTGGACTTAAATTTAGACAATTAGGACCATCGTAGAGCATTGTGGTTGTTAACTCGAGTTATCATGTGATGACAGCCAATTGTATGACAATTTTTACCATGGTTGAAGTCAATAAGACTTATAAGATAAGGTGAGGTGAGGTGAGGAAAGGAGGGGAGGAAAGGAGGGGAGGGGAGGAGGAGAGGAGTGAGGAGAGGTGAGGAGGTGAGAGAGGAGGTGAGGAGAGGAAGGAAAGAGAGGAGAGGAGGGGAAGGGAGGAGAGGAGAGGAGGGGAGGGGAGAGAAGAAGGAGAGAGGAGTGGAGGAGAAGAGGAGTGGAGGACAGAGGGTGAAGTGAGGTCAAATCAGGAGAGGAGGTGAGGAGAGGAGAGGAGAGGAGAGGAGGTAAGGTGAGAAGAGAACTTTATTGTCATTTTTTTACTGGCCCACATTAAAAAATAAAAATCAGTTGCCTGTTCTCAACAGAAAGTATATATCTACCCATACACATACTTAACACACTTATACACACACTATATACACATATACCTATACCTATCAATATTAATCACTGTCCATTTTGAATACATAGGGAAAAGAGCTAACTTGATAGTTCATGAAACTGGGACCGAATCTGGATGTTCTGCTTTGTATACCACAAAGTCCCCACCCAGAACAACAAGTTGTGAAGAGGATCTGTAGCTTGCCAGACAACGAAGAGCAGTTGCAGGAATTGGGCATGGCTAGTTAAATGAAAAGAAAGGGCTTGGGGTGATACGACAACACTGTTCCAATATTTGAGGGGCTCCTACAAAGACAAGAGGGTCAAGCTATTTTACAGAGCATCAAAAGGCAAGATATGAAACAATGGTTGGAAACGAATCTAGGAGAGAAGCAGCTTAGAACTAAGGAGAAATTTCCTGACAGTGAGAACAACATATCAATGAAACAGCTTGGCTCCAGAACTTGTGGGTGCTCCATCATTGTAGGCTTTCTAAAAGAGACTGAACCATTTGTCTGAAATGGTATAGGGTCTATTACTCAAGCAGGGGGTCAGGCTAGAAGATCTCGGAAGTCCCTTCCAACTCTGTAATTCCCAGTTCTAAAAATTCATCCTCTTGCAATAGAGCCTCAGAAATTCCAAAAAGTCCAAAATAAAACATGTTTGTGTCTCACAGGTTTCAGTGAAGGTTTACGCAGGCTTCCATACTGACCATAGAACTAAAATCGAACTTCATCATGAGGAAATAATTAAGAAAATAATAGAATGTGCAGAAATGAGTCGATTGACAATGGCAATTAGAGAACAAGAAGAAAAAGATTATTATAAAATTTGGAATTTATTTTATGAATGGCTGGATAGAAGAGTAAGAAATTGAAATATGTAAATACAGTATAATATATCATTACTGATAAACGAATGAGTTAGACAGAGTAAGAAAATGAATGTGAAATATATCATTGAAAGTTAATAATTATAATGCTAAGGATAATATAATAAGTGATACATGTGATATAAAATATTGATTAGAATGATTATAAACATATATAAGTAAAATATGCACGATAATGTTATTATGTGCACAAAGATATATGTACCCAATTGACACACTGATGAACAGAAAGGTTTTATTTGTTTGTTTTTGTTGTTATTGTTATAAAAATAAAAAAAAAACTTTTTATATATAAAAAAGAACTAAAACCGAACTTAACAATGCAGGATGTTATTTTGTGATGGAATAAACACTGAAGTTCTCAAACTATGCTCAATTTCTGCCAACTGCATAGAAAATAATCAATCATTTTATGTTTCCTTAGTAGGATTTTATCCATTGCCATATTTTTGTATATTTTTGGAGTTTTCCAATTAGCCTAAAGCTCTAATCTCCCACCCAAGGCCCAACTTAACCAGGGGTAGGATTCAAATTTTTTAACAACTGGTTCTGTGGGCGTGGCTTAGGTGATGGGCGCGGCTTGGTGGTCATGTGACTGGGTGAACATGGCTTGGTGGTCATGCTATTGGCTGTGCATGGCCAACTCACATCGAGGCACGCATCTCCTCACCTGGCCTCTCATGACTGTGGGGATGCTGTAACTGTCGTAAGTGTGAAAAATGGTCATAAGTCACTTTTTTCAGTGCCATTGTAACTTGGAATGGTCACTCCACACAAGCAAAGTACCAGCAAAAGAGGGAAAAAAACTCCAGAGAAGCTCCAGGAAATCTAGTCCTGCCAAGAATGTAATAAGGGTTAATGGAGAGGCAGTTTCTATAAGCAACACCAGAATGTTTCCTTCCTGCCTTCCTTACAGGATTAGGCCAGTAATTTCTTCTAACAATCAGTTCTCCGAACTGCTTAGAATGTTAACAACCGGTTCTATGGAGGTGCGAACTGGTAGAATCCCACCCCTGAACTTAACCAACCTTAGTTGGAGATAAGCGGAAACTTTAAAAAAACTTTAGTTACTTTTCATATTTTAGCTTCTGAAACCACTTATATTAAGGAATATGAACAATGTACATAAATCTATGCTGAAGCCAGGATTATGCCTTGCTTGGAAAAAAAACTTTCAGGAAAGGAAAGGAAGAAAATATTTTGATTGTATAAACATTTCAGTTAATGATTTTCAAACCAGGGAAATGGAAATAATAAGCAATTAATTTTTTGTAATGCATCTACTTCCATGACTGTGAAGGATTAATTATGCCTTTTTATTTGTCTTTTTAAAAGCTTCATATGCTAAAACTTAAAAAAAGGGAAAACCTAATAAAACTCCTTCCAATCAACTTGCCTAAAACATATAGTCAATATTTAATTTAACTATTGCCTTTCCAAAAAAGTCTAAAGACTTCACTCAATCCATTTTCACACAAGTTTTTGAAAATGCGCTGCTGGCTTTAGTAAGTGTTGGATTTGTGTTAAATTCTTGACAAGAGAAAACTCGTCTGAAAAAAAAAACCAAACACAGTGGTTCACTGAATAGCCTCTAATAGCCCCAATGAATGTGGCTCTTAGTTTGATAGTGAATCTTCTTTGCATCCAAGTGTTTTTGACTGTAAGTAACATCAAAGCCATGTTAGAAAATCTGTAGGTTGATCTTAAAATGAAAGATAGGAGAGAAAACTCTCCCTCGTTTTCCTCCCTCCCTCCCTTTTTCTTCCTTCCTCCCTCCCTCCATACCTTCCTCCCTTGTTATATCTTCCTTCCTTCCTCCCTCCTACCCCTGTTATGCTTTCCTTCCTTCTTTCCAACTTTCCTCCCATCCTTCCTTCCCTTTCCTCCCTCCCTCCCCTGTTATGCCTTCCTTCCTTCTCCTTCCTTTTCCTTCCTTCCTCTGTCCCTCCATCTCTCCCTTCCTCACTCGCTTGCTATGCCCTCCTCCTCCCATTCCTTCCTTCCTTCCTTCCTTCCTTCCTTCCTTCCTTCCTTCCTTCCAACTTTCCTCCCATCCTTCCTTCCCCTCCCTCCCCTGTTATGCCTTCCTTCTTTCTCCTTCCTTCCTCCATTCCTCCATCTCTCCCTTCCTCACTCCCTTGTTATGCCCTCCTCCTCCCCTTCCTTCCTTCCTTCCTTCCTTCCTTCCTTCCTTCCTTCCATCCTTCCTTCCCCTCCCTGCTGTTATGCCTTCCTTCCATCTCCTTCCTTCCTTTTCCTTTCTCCCTCCCTCTATCTCTCCTTTCCTCCTTCCCTTCTTATGCCTTCCTCCTCCTCTTCCTTCCTCCCTTTCCTTCCTTCTTCCAGAATTCCTCTATTCCTTCAGAATGGGCCAGTTTGAAAAAGTTACAGAATCCATGATTCCCAAGATAATTATCCATTATTCCAATTTTATTACTTCTCTTAACAGCCCATTTTATCTCTGTCTCTTTCCTTCAGTGCTACTCTACTCTACCATTTCACACGTTAAAGGATATTTCCATTGCCATTCATATCCATTAAACTCTATGCTTCCCACTTGCCAGGTTACATAAAACCATAGTAACCAACCAATTAGTAATCATCAAGGTATCCTAACTTGTATTACTGTCATTCTGTAGTAATAGAACTGAACTGCCTGTGAGAATTCTGGCTTTGAACATTTAAATGAAACATTTAAATGTTGAACCTAAGACCCAACGGTGGTTATTAGCAGTGAAGATCTCAATAAATCATTAAAATACAGGCAGATTAAAAAGATGTTGTTTGGTATTTTGAAGGGAGAATATACATAATTTAAAATGACCTGAAAAAAAAAAACTCCCACAACTCGAGAAATTGGTTTTTCAGCCTTTCAACAGTGAATGCTTACATTCATTGGGATATTCTGCATTTATTGAATATTTTAATTTCAATATTTAAATCTTTTCTAAAGAAGTGATAACACAGTAATTGTATTTTAGTAGTAATTTAGACTTTCATGAATATGTTGTTGATTCAAAATGGGCAGTTTCCCCCCCTCTTGCTTTATAATTTCTTTGCATCTTTATACATATTTATCTTTAATGGAAAGACACGGAGAACTCGTTTCCACCGGAATACATTTTTAAAAAATATAATTAAAATAAACGATATGCTTTAGAACTAATAAGACCAACCGCTCTTCTAAATAGGACATTTTGGTAATGATTTCTACTTCTACATTTCTCCATATGAAAGTTTCATTGTGCTCTAACATCCTCAGTCAAACAGTACCCATGATTTGCAACAAAATAAAAGGGTGTCCTGAATTTATGACTGTAATGGAGACTGCTCAGGTCATAATATGGGTCAGCCACATGACTGATCTGGTTCTATGATGTTTTTTGTGACCGTCGTTAAGTAAATACCATGGTTATTAAGGGAATCTATTGTTTGGTTCTTTGGGAGGCTGGCATTTTGGCTGACAACTGGAAATAAATTCCGTGTTTTTCTGGCAACAATAAAAAAAAAACTGTTATAAATCTGGTCATGGAGCTATGGAATGGCCTAAAAATGAGGTCATAAGACTGGGAGGGGAATGAGACAACTTGCCATGGCCAACTCACCACTGGATACGTAGACACAGCCAACTTGCCAAGGACTAGGGGAGACATGATAGCAGTGTCCCAATATTTGAGGGACCCAATATTTGAGGGACTGCTCTAAAGAAAAAGGGGTCAACCTATTTTTCAAAGCACCAGAAAGCAAAACACGAAAAAATGAATGGAGAGAATGCATAATGAACCAAGGAGAGGAGCAACCTAGAACTAAGGAATAATTTCCTGACGGTGAGAGCAATCAATCCGTGGAATGGCTTACCTTCAAGGGTCATGGGTTGCTCCATCCCTGGAGGCTTTTAAGACTGGACATCCATTTGTCTGAAATGATATAGGGTCTCCTGGTTGACATGGTGTTTGGATTAGAAAACCTTCAATTATTCAATTATTACATGTAAGCTTAGTGACAAGTAAACTACAAGGCCAATTATCTTGCTGGTATTTTACATAGCAACACAGTCACTGTTTAAGATGGCATTTCTCCCCTCTTTACCTGAGTGTGGATCAGAGGTGGTATTCAGCAGGTTCGGACCAGTTCTGAAGAACCGGTAGCGGAAATTTTGAGTAGTTCGGAGAACCGGCAAATCCCGCCTCTGACTGGCCCTGCCCCCATCTATTCTCTGCCTCTCATTGAGCCCCAGCTGATCAGCTGGGTCTTCTTTGGTTGCCCTGCACAGGAGAACGGAGCTGAAAAGCAGGTTAGTGGGGTGGGGAGGGAATGGGATTTTGAAGTAACCTTCCCCCAGGAGTGTGATGGGAATGGAGTATCCTTCCCCTGCCATGCCCACCAAGCCACACCCACCAAGCCACACCCACAGAACCGGTAGTAAAAAAAATTGAATCCCATCACTGGTGTGGATGATAAGAAAATCAGAAGATGTTGTTATAAAAAAAATTTTAGACTGTGCAGAGATGGACAGACTAACAATGAAATTAAGAGACAAAGAAGAGTCGATATATTATAATGTCTGGGATGCCTGATATGAATGGTTTAAGAACAGAAAAAAATCAAAATGACAATTAGGTAAAGAATAAGAAACTATATAAATACTTATATCTATATTCATATCTATCTATATTTATATATTAAGTTGAAATTGTATAATGAAAGAAATGTGTGTATAGAGAGATGATAAGGAAATGTAAAAGATGTCTTGACGTTGATATAATGATGTATAAAGTTTTATTTTCTGTTTTTAAATTTTGAAAACTAAATAAAATTTAATAATTGGGGAAAAAAAAGAAAAAGGAAAGGACAGGCCAGTAGCTAAAATAGCTTTCTAAAAAATAATAAGAATAATTTTGTGTGGCTCTGTCAAATGCGAGTTGGTTTGGAAAACCGGTTGAATAAATAAATATGCTGTCGGTGGAAAAGAAATAAAGTAAGATATCTTTGGGGGGTGGGGGGATGGGGAATGTATTGCTGCTAGGAAGACATCCAAACCTTTGGCACATGGAAGGTCAATAATTAGTCCAAGGAAATTGTGCCCCAATGCCCTTGTAGAGAGGGAAAGAGATGCAATGATCCAGCTGGCTGGTTGATGAGAGGTTTGGCAAGGTGACAAGTATGGTAAGAAATAGCGTAGAACAGGGGTGTCAAACTCAATTTCATTGAGGGCCACATCAGGGTTGTGTTTGACCATGGGGGAATGGGGAGGGGACATGGCCAACTTGATGTCACTCATTTACGGGGCATCTGTGATGGCCAAGTACTAAGGCAGGATTTCCCTCAGATCCTCCCTCCCTCTCATTAAAATCTCCTCCCTCCCTCCCTCCCTTCTCTTCTTTTTCCTTCCCTCTTCATTCTCCTTTGTTCTTCCTTCCCCTCTTTCCTTCCTTGCTCTCTTCCCATCTTTGTTGTTCTTCTCTGCACTCTTTTTAGAGTCTCAACATCTTGTTTACATCGTGGCGACCAAAACTGGATGCACCATTCCAAGTGGGGCCTTACCCAGGCCTTATAAAATGGTATTAAGACTTCAGGTGATCTTGAATCTGTCCTTCTGTTAATGCAGCCTAGAATTGTATTGGCTTTTTTGGCAGCTGCAGCACACTGCTGGCTCAAATTTAAGTGATTGTTTAGTAGGGCTCCAAGATCCCACTCACAGTTACTACTGTTGAGCCAGATATCTATCTAGCTATCTAAGCTTCACTGCCTCTTTGCCCTCTGGAATTCAGCCCCTCCCTCCTGGGAATCCAGACTGCATTCCACCACAGTTCATCAAATCTGTTTGTGGTATGATGCAAAATTAGCACTAATAAAAATGGGCAAAGCCCCTCAAAGGTTACACATGACTATCAGTGCAGGGTTCTCCCCACATCTGAAAATGGAGTATATTATTGCTGGATCTATATTAGTTTCTTCTGAGAAAATAAGTCAGCTAAATAATCTGATGCAGGTATAATAAAAATACATTTCTCTAACTTAAAATAGAGGGTATAGTCACAAATGAATAAAAGGTTTGCCCTATTTTTTTTTTTTAATGTGGAAATGAGATCAGGATCTTTTCAGAGTAAATAAGCAACTCATACAAATAAACAATGCCCCCCCAAAGGCACCCAAAATATCAAGAAAACATTCATAAATCACATGAAGACTAAGGGGATTAATCTGAATGGCATTACCATGCATTAAAACTTCCTATAATAAATATCAAACTTCCCATAATAAATATCAAAGGCAGTCAAATATTCAGGGCCCCCTTTCATGCAAATAAGATTGTAAGCTCCTTTGAGCTCCAGTTTTGGTAAGAATGCATACCTTCTGCAGACATCTGGAGGGGAAAGAAAGGAAGGGAGAGGAAAATGATCCATAATGATTACAGAGTTCAAGAGCCAAGAAGCCAACCTCATAAAAAAAAGAAAGTTAGAAGCACTAACAGATGAAGAAAAGGAAAGGATCTATCTGAACTTTGTCACTGATGACTTCTTTTAGTTAGTCCACTGCCTATGACATCCTATAAGGTAAAGGTAAAGGTTCCCCTCGCACATATGTGCTGGTCATTTCTGGCTCTAGGGGGCGGTGCTCATCTCCGTTACAAAGGTGAAGAGCCAGCACCATCCAAAAATGTCTCCGTGGTCATGTGGCCGGCATGACCAAATACCAAAGGCACATGGAACAATGTTACCTTCCCAAAGGGGTCCCTATTTTTCTACTTGCATTTTTTCATACTTTCGAACTGCTAGGTTGGCAGAAGCTGGGGCAAGTAATGGGAGCTCACTCCATTACGCGGTGCTAGGGATTCAAACTGCCAAACTGCCAACCTTTCTGATCAACAAGTTCAGTGTCTTAGCCACTGACCCACCATATCCCTAAGACGACATCCTATAGTCTTCTTTTATAGGCAACCAGGTTTATGGAACATTATTGATACCAATAGAAAAATATTGTAGCTCAGGATTGAACTGTGGGGTTCTTGGGGTTCTTTGAGCTTAGTGGTTTTCCTGCAGATGTTTCATCACCAAACTAGGTAACATCATCAGTCCTATAAGGGAGAGGGATTTGCAGACAAGGAGGAGGAGGAGGAGGAGGAGAGGAGGAGGAGGAAGATTGTGAAGTCTTTGGGATTTCTCCTTATTTCTAGGTTGAATCTCTCCTTGATCAGTTTCCATCCATGATTCCTTGTCTGACCTTTGGGGGCCTTGGAAAATAGCTTGACCCCTTCCTCTCTCTGGCAGCCCCTCAAATATTCTCTGAGCATGGTAGTTTTCTTGCAGACATTTCATCACCAAAGTAGGTAATCATCAGTGCTAGAAGGGAGAGGAGTTTACAGAAGAGGAGGAGGAGGAGGAGAAAGAGGGTGACTGCAAAGTCCTTGGTCTGGTTTTCTTGCAGACATTTTATCATCAAGTTAGATAGCATCATCAACGCTACTAATGATGTTACCTAGTTTGGGTAATCAAATGCCTCCAAGGAAACAACCCAGCTCAGAAAGAATCAAGAGAGAGTAAGATGAATCGTATTTCCATTATTATACAATGATTTCTCTTCCTGCCTTCTGACTAAATGATTTTCAAGGCACTCAGTTAGGGGAACATATCTGTATGCCCAAGGATATACAAAAGCATACTACTAATCCAGGGTTTTCAAACTCAAGGCCCGGGGCAAGCTGTCACAGCCGAAAACGATGCTCGGGAGCCCATTTTTGCTGGCAGAGTGCTCAAACCACCACAGGCACCTCCCAACACAAGTGATATCATTCTGGCCATGCCCCCCCTGGCCACGCCCCCCCAGGTAAAACACAACCCTGATGCAGCCCTCAATGAAATCAAGTTTGACACCCCTGTACTAATCAAAATCCCTCTGGTCAGATTCATAGCATTTCACCCAGGTGGGCTACTGGCTAGCTGGCTACAAACTGGGATAAAAAAGAAGAGAATTAATAAATTGTTCGAAGAAGATTCGACTTTGGTCGATGAAAACTGTAGTTTCCCTCCTTATCACGAAACTCTTTTGAAAATAAACATGGGAATTTGCTGGGGGAAAAACCCGAGTCTTTCAAATTTGTTAATTAATTGAGAGATAAAAATTATCTTTTAATTAAACACAAATGCAATAAGTAACTTTTTTGCAATAAAAAAAATATCGACAGAAACTTGAAATAATAGTAACGTATTACGTGTGTGTGTGTGTGTGTGAGAGAGAGTAATCCATCTATCAACTTTCTATCAACATTTCACATCTTGAGTATTAGATATGCTGAAAAAAAAAGAGTCTCCCAAATTTGCTAATTAATTGGGAGATAAAAGTTATTTTTTCATTAAAGACAAATGCAATAAGTAATTTCTTTGCAATACAAGAAAAAGTACTGACAGAATACAGAGTATAGAGACCTGAAATAACATTAACATATTCACCCCCCCCCAATTAGATATATCTAATAATACTTAATGTGTGTGTCTGTCTGTCTATCTATCTATCTATCTATCTATCTATCTATCTATCTATCTATCTATCTATCTATCTATCTATCTATCTCAATATATAGATATAGATAGATATAAATAGATATATATTCCACATCTTGAGTATTAGATATGTTTGCCGCCTTGAGTTACTCATAAAAACAATAAAGATGGGTTGTAAATAAAGCAGATAAAAGAACAATTAAATGCTGTCAGTAAATCAGATTTTTATTATTAGATACATCCCATCTTAGTAGAATAGAGCACTGCAAAGATTTGATAAACTTTTTAAAAGGTCCTTTTTCCAAGGACATTGAGTGTTAAAGGGAGGAAGCAAATACATTTAGAGATGATGAACTGTATTTTGAAAAGTGAATCACGGTAGAGAAAATATAATTTTGTCGCCTCTAAAATGAAATCTCCCATGGTCAAAGAACTGAAGCTTACAAATCTTTTTTAGATCAATGGGGTTCTTTTTGCACTGATGGTGTTACCTAGTGTCATGCCCCCATTGGAGTCTGAATCTGAGGAGGAAAAGAAAGAGCTGACAGGGAGTGGGAGAGTGGCTCCATTGGCTGTGGAGGAAACTGGGGATGGGCAAAGTCAGGCTGGGCAGAGTAGGAAAGAGGTAGAACAAGGGAGAGGGAGTTCAGAGGAAGACCCAGGGCCACCCCCTTCTTCATCCTAGGGCATGCAGGGAGGAACAGAGAAGAGAGCAACGTGGGTTGTGTTGCTTAGGAGGGAGGAAAGGGCCCTGATTCCCTTCACAAGGCACACCTGGGGATGGAGTTTAAAGGAAAGGCAGTTGGGAGGGGTGTTTGTCAGGAACAATTGCTGAGTTTATCTAGTGTTGACTGTTGTTATCACAGTTCCTGGCATCCTCCCAACTGCTTTGATTTACTACCCTCTTACTTCACTTCTGGAACTCCTTATCTTGCCCTGCTGGATTTATTACCTTATTTTGCCTTGTTGGATTTATAATTTAAAGTTTTCTGTTTACAACATTTGGATTGGAATAGCTGCAGCCAAAGGCTGTTGCAGGTTTATGGGTGGAGTTTTTCTCCAGACCAGAGAATAACCGGAACGTTGGGGGCAAAGTTGGAGCTAATAAAGGAACTCATACTTATTCTCTGCCGGTGTTGCCTTTGTGCCAT
The DNA here is from genome assembly GCA_023653725.1 of Bungarus multicinctus. Lineage (NCBI taxonomy): Eukaryota > Metazoa > Chordata > Lepidosauria > Squamata > Elapidae > Bungarus > Bungarus multicinctus. Next base: position 59,229,993 of record CM042849.1, read on the forward strand.
GCCCCGGACTGTCACGCCTAGCTGGATAGTAAAACGTTTGCAAGAAAACCACAAAGCTCAGAGGGCACCAAGAGCTCCTCATTTCAACCCTGAGCTACAAATATTCTCCTTTATTGGTTCCTTTGTTTGCTTATTTATTTACAAATTCATGGAACTTTAATATGATCTTTATCTTCATATTTTTTCAGGAACAGCCAGACAATTAGGGAGGTGAGGTCTTGATGTAAAAAACTTCTTCTTGAATACTTCTTTAATACCACCTTTAAAATGTTTTCATTGTTACCTCTTTACAATTTGTTTTTAACCTAAATGATGTTTTTAGGAGCCATTTCAGATAAACATTCTTTTTATCTATTTGTCTTTAAAAGTAAGGAGTTATTTTTAAAAGGGAAATATACATAATGTTTTATTTATCAATAATGCCTGGTGATTTTTTCTATTTTTTTGCTCCAAAAGAAAATAAAACAGTCGTAGATTCTTTATGGTATTTCTCAATCTTCTGGTTATCGAAGCATTAGAGAGGCAAACAGAATAACAATGTGAAGAATTCAGATAATCCTTCTAAAATTTATCATGAGACATCATAAACCATTCAGAAAAACAAACTTTTCTTCCTAGATATAATTTAGGAGGGAGGAAAGCTCCAAATGCTTGAATACTTTTGTTTTTCAGCAAAATAGGATGACATTTTCAGTTGAAGGATGACAGGATGAAAAGTGCCAAATCTGTTTGTAATTTCTGAAAGGTTTTTGGTGATGAAACTTTAACACCTGTTTTTGATGTTTTAAGATAGAACATTATGATTGTTTTTTCTTTTCCTTTTGCAGGAGTAGTTTCTATGCAACAGACTCAAGGATTAAATCTCAGAATTGGTTTGAAGCAAAAGACTGCATTCAAGGAATATATTTTTCTGGAGTTTATTAAACTTTTTTTAAAAAAAAAACCCTCTTAAACTAATGCAGTAATAAAGTAAAAATAAAAGGCTCAAGTGACAAGGAAGAAAAGTAGCTATCATCTTTATAAGGCTATCCTGTTCTACATTTTGGATCAAATAGGATTCATATATAGACAAAGCCAAACGTTTTAGGTGGTTTGGCTTCATTTGGAACAGACTGGATCTAGACCGGATCAAAATATTGGGTCAACTTTCAGATCTAATCTGTTCCTCTGGTGTTCAATGTTCTATAACTGATGACATCATGGCAGCCACAGCAGAACTGATGGGATAGTATTATTCCCACCAATAATTTCTGGTGTATTCTCTGAAGTGTCAGGATTCCGGCAGTTATCCCAATTAAATCATGAGTCTTGAGCCAAACTTCCAAAACTAAACAGGATTTATTGGGAGTTAACATGCCGGCAGGGTGTAGCTGACTCTGAGGCACATAATTCATTCTCACCCTTGACCCTGGTTTTCCCCACTCCTCTGGGTGTATCATAATTCATATTCTCCAATGAAACATATTCATAGCCAAGAGTCATCAATTATGTTCTCCAGTTAGATTTTTGTCTGACAGAAACTTCAGTCATCTAGTTACAATCTTTGAAAACTATTTCTGGAATGCACTTTCGATTTCCAAGCTGCCACACTGCTCTTTTAAACCCCTTTCTCCCCTCCCTTTCTGTTGGCAACTCTAAAATGGCCATAAAAATGTTTTACGAGTTGACAATAAGTAGAGAGAATGGAATTTACAGGTCTTTCATGTTCCAGCCACAGGAAAACTGTAGGAACTTTAGGTAATGAAGAAATGACCAGTTTGATGGACAAAGGCCTGGCCAGAAACAGGTCAGACTGAAACTTGGGGAATTTTGTGAAAGTCACCTGAGGTTGCTCAGATCCAACCTGGAAAACAGACTTAATAATATATGAGTTCCCTGTGATGAGTTCCAGATTTAGACCAATGTCTGACTTGAGAGACACCATTTGCCAGTGTATGAGGATTTGGTAATAAGATGTTTAGAGTATAACCATATTTGATTTATTTTATAATTGCCAATATAATTGCACCGACTTCTCTTTGATCCTGACTGTATTCTCTTTTATCTCTCATTTTATTATTTAATGTTGCTGTTCATTGACCAAATAAATATTGTTTCCCAAAAAGTGGTTAGAACCTGTGTCCTTTCAAACAGTCCAGCTATGGTTTGAGCAATACGTTTATTCCTTTGTTTCCTAGAGCGATAAACCCACAAAAGACCACTAACTTGGAGTCTTTTTGTGAGGAGCAATTGTCTGGAGCACCTGTGGGCAACCTCAGGACCTGTCTTTGTCCAGAGAAGTTTCAAAGGACCAGTGTACTTGCTGGCTCTTCATTCTGCCACAGAACGATCTTCATTGTGCCATTTTTTCCCCTGAATAATTATCTGGATTTCACCGTATTTGAAGTTATTTCTTGTGTGGTTGTCATTCCCCACCATATAACTTTTATATAGTGTTGTTGCTCACTAACCCCATCTAGTGGCTGGAGGAACAAATATTCCCCAACATATGATCTTTATATACTGTTATTACTCTGTAGCCCCATCTAGTGGCCAGAGAGACAAAATACAAGTAAATTGAAGCTGACCCAACCCATTTTATGCATCACCCTGCACTCTCAAACCAAGGGCACGCTGGGAAGCCAGACTTCATTTCCTGTAGCATTTGGAGAAGGCAGAAGCACAAAGAAGAATCCATCTTAATCTGTGGCACATGGTCATACAAAGACAAACTCACATCCCACACAGAGCATCACTGATGAAATTTAAGTTACTTGTATTTGTTAATTGTTATGTTCAGCAGTAACTCAATATTGCCTATCTTGTATCTGGTTCTCATTGTATGTATGCCTATTTTCCCCAGTTTCACCATATCCTGTTCTTTCAATAAAGTGCTTAGGTGGTTATAATCTTTTAAGAGGCAGCAACAGCATTTATAGGAAATACAGAAACATTATGTTTGTTATAAAAACAATCTCTTTTAATGAGGTTGTATCTGCATGCATCAATATGCATGAGTAAGAATAATTTTAGTGCTTAGAAAAGGAATGACTATTTGCACAGTCATTACAAAATGAGTTTTAGTTCTTTTGCTGAAAAAAGAAATCATTTGATAAAAGCATCTTTCTCGTTTTTATTTTACTGTTATATTGGGGAAATCCCATGTGATATTCCCTATGCTTTTTTGTTTTTTAATACATAAAGCTACAAAGTTCATCTCAGATGGTCTTAACACATTTTATTCATTTCATGCATGAACACATTTCAGTCTGTTTTTCACTAGTCCAGCTGTTCAGGGTAGGATCAGGGGATAGATGTATGCAATTCATTCTTAATTCCTTGATGAGAAATGGAACCAGGCCTAAAAAATTAGAACATTAAAAAAATAAACCCTCCATGAAATAAAGAGTAAGAGAAAAATGCAATCTAAGGGCTGTTATTACTGGGATCTTCCAAAGCCTCCAGAGAGAAAATATTTGGCAGCTTATTTTGCATGATCTTGAATCCTCTTCCAAAACAAGCTCTAACTTCACCCATATTTAGATTACACCACTTGTAAAGTCATGTTGAGCCTGGGTTGATCTTTCAGCCAATAGGATGTGAGCATTCTTAAAGTAAATAATTAAACTAAATTGTGATTGATTGATACATGAAATATCCTTCCTTCCTTCCTTCCCTCCCTCCCTTCCCTTTTGTCTTCCTTCCTTCCTTCCTTCCTTCCTTCCTTCCTTCCTTCCTTCCTTCCTTCCTTCCTTCCTTCCTTCCTTCCTTCCACACAGTCAGTCAGAAATTTAGACTGAATCTGGCATTTTTGTCTCCCTATCAAGTCCTTTCCAAGAACCTGGAATAAGGGTTGTTGATATTTGATGGGCTTAGAAGTATCGTCACAGGATGTAAATTACACTACATAAAGCTGCCTTTTGCAATTGACTGGCGGTGAATTTGTCAATGCCAATGGTCTTCAAGGGCAGTGCCAGTTTTTTTTGGATTGCAACTAAAGTGCCTGTTCTGATTGGGATTACTTTTGCTTTATTTTGCCAAAATCAAAGTTCTATTTGCTGGTCTTTGTAATTTTTTTCCTCTTCTATTCTGCTGTCTCTAGGTATTGCCACATCCTATCCAGTTCCTTGTTATGTTATGTATAAATACATAACATAACATTTGTTATTATTACAGTACATTTGTTATTATTATGCACATTGAATTAAAAGAAGATAACCCAATTAAACCTGAGAGTAATCATAGCACTCTCATATGAAATTCACACATGCTCAGAAAAGACCTATTTTTCCTGTCGATCTACTTTCTCATATGCATTTACTTAACCACTCATGTATCTTGAGAAGCAATTGGATTCAATGATACATTTGTGTGTTTCTGATTCCTTCTCTCCTGTTTGTTTTGCTAACCTAGTTTACACTCCTTCAAAATTCTAGAGATTCTAAAAAATGTACTTTTAAAAATAAATAAATGTTGAGCCATCCATGTAACTTCACAGAGATAGGAAATGATTAGCAACTCTCCACAAATCAATAATACAGCAACTTCGGGTCTTTACTTTGGAATAGAGGATGATAAGGGGACAGCATGATTGAAGTATATAAGATCATGTATGGTGAGAGATGATGTTTTCTACCCTCTCTCATAATGTTGGAACTCAAGGTCATCTGGTAAAAATGTATACAGGAAGCTTTGGGACTAACAAAAGCCTTTCCTCCCACTGAAAACTTAGTTAACTTGGAGTGTAGGTTTCTGATTGTGAAATGGTTTGAAAAGAGGAATGTAATATATGAGTTCACAAAAGACTGACATTTCAGTGGCTATAATTACTGAAAACTTTTCACTGGTTCCTTGCATGATGATAGTCAAGATTGAGAGTGCCATGCCCCAGCATATAACTTTTATATACTATTGCTGCTCTCTCGTTCCATCTAGTGGCTGGAGAGACAAATACCAAGTATATTGTTTGGAGCTGATCCAACTCTTTAATTCATGGGATTTTAGATTGGGTGTGTGAGATAATAGTAATCAGGTATATTCTGCTACATTGGACTTAACGTGAAGGATGGCACGGCGATTTTTATTTTGAAAAAAAAAATCAAAAACAAAAAACAAACAAACAAAAAACCCCAAACAATTTGAATTTGCTATATTCACAATTTGAGCTGATAAAAAAAATGACCCTAGAATATAGCGACGGCAAATGTATCCTGTAGCTTGGAGAAACTTCTGTAGCAATCATTTCACACATTGTTAAAAGGTCTGGAGGCCATTATTTCAATAGCCAGAGGCAAAATTCCTGAAGAGACTTACCTCCTTGTCTGATCAAAGAAAGGTTGTTGGAAAAGAAACCAAAAACTTCTCATCTAAAGATGCAAGGGGAGTTGCCAGTTGGTTCTAAATTGAACATCGTTGAGCTGTTGCAATTCTTACTCTATCCCATTCATCTCAATAAATCTTGATAAAGAGAACTTGGTGGGAATCTTAAGCTTTTAGGCAACTGCCTGACAACATTATGGATATGCCAAGTTAGTCATACAACTGGAATGTTTCTTTCTTTCTTTCTTTCTTTCTTTCTTTCTTTCTTTCTTTCTTTCTTTCTTTCTTTCTTTCTTTCTTTCTTTCTTTCTTTCTTTCTTTCTTTCTTTCTTTCTTTCTTTCTTAAAAGTTTCATTTTAGAATATGCAAAGGATATTCACAGTTTACATTGTAGTGAGAGTTGCCTCCCCAATCACAAACACTTCTTAAGATTTATGGCAAAGGGGATTTAACTGTCAAATGAAATTGCACAGGGGCTTCCCAAAGGGTCAATAAAAAATAAAATCAGTTGGCAGACATATTTTCTTCCTACCTGACCTGGAATCTCAAGGCAGTCTATTGCAAGGATGCCTTGCATGCCAACAGGGCTGAGTAAATTAGGGAATATAAAATTATAGGATGTAAAATTAAACCACTCTCCACATATGGCCCATGGGGGTAGCATTTTGGACAGTTGCCTTCCACTGAAAAAGCTGAGTAATTTATTCTATGAAGGCACTGACCTTGACAAAATGAATAGGAACAACTTGTTTGAAAAAGTTGTCCCTTTGCTGCAGAATTTAACTGGTATGAATCCAAGCATGCTTGCCCTAAAGGCAGTTGCCATTTGGGCCACCCTGTTCTTTCTCCAAAGAAGGAATGGAGCCCTATTCTGAATTTGCTTGGATCCCACTTCCATCTTCCAGCCCAGTAACTATGACTAGAACATCCCCAAAAGTCACCATGGTTAGGAAATCCCCAAGAGTCATCATGGACATCCCCAAGAGTCACCATGGTTAGGACTTTCCCAAGAGTCACATGACTAAGACACCCCCAAGAATCACACTTGACTGGAGATTTTACCAGTCCTACTACAAAAGTAATGAGATTTACACCAAATCCTAAAATGCCTAAGCCAATGATACAGCAATGGACCCTTATTAAGTACATCTCTGTCTTGTGTGAACTATGCTTTATTTATTCTTTCTCGTCAGGTATCAGATTACTCTGGTTTAGAATTTCGATTTCATCCCAGGATCAGATGATGAAGATAAGATGTCAATCTGAGCATGCCAGGCAACAAAAGACCAGATCTACCTTTGAAAGTTCAATTAAACTGATTTATTGATATTTATGCCTAAACACAGGAATCTTCTCAGCTAATGGCTAGCAACTGGAGTTAATAAGAGTCAATGGAATTCAAGAGAGGTTACTTCACTTATGGCTACATAGGGATTCCAGGCTGATTCCACTTTTCACTCTACCCCCAGGTTCTGCCATCTCTTTTTCTACAGAGTGATTGACACCCATGCCCTGAAAAGGACATAGATCCTGTTGCCCCAAGGAACTTCATAAATGAAAGCTGGAACAGCAGTTTCCTAGCCATAATTATTGTTACTGTTTTCCAGATCAAGATAGAGTACAAGTCCATTTCTAGCACTAGCTCTGACAGCTGAACTTTAAATCCTGCTAATTAAACAGCAATCATTTGCAATATTTATCTGATAAATATTGGTTTTAAAAAGTAGCTTTACTTTTGCTGTAAGTTGCTTATTACTGATAAACGATTAGGAAAAAATGTAGCTGGGCCAACCTGTAACATCAGACTTCATCTTTGTATGAAGTCCATATTTGTAAGCACAGCATGTGGTTATTTACCTTTTAATATTTTGATGGGCACATTTTTGATATCGCGTTTTTCTTCCCAGGGGTCATGGCCTCATTATTTTTGAAATGCAGCTAATAAAATTAACATCGTGCCTTTCTGACAGAAGATAGACCAATGTCCAAGACAAGTTAATTTTCTGGGCATGAAAAAATCTGCTCTGATTTTTCCTATTTTCATCTTTATCCTTCTCTCTCCAGTCCAAGTGCAGTTTTCTTGTGTTTTTTTCTCTCCCCCCACCCCGTTCTGAAAACTCTAAAAGTGACATGTGTTTAATATTTGATGGATGCAAAGAGACAGAATAAAATGAGGGAAACTAATAACACTCGTTTGTACAGAATTGAAGCAAACAGAGTTTGTGAAAAATGGAGAGGTGTACTTCAACAGTTAGCGTACTTTATGGCCAAGAGCGTTGATGTTGGTTGATGTGCTGTCAAATAGGGAAAAAAGAGATTATGGAACAAATATCTAAGTTTTTTTTTTTTATTCTTTTCCAGAAAGAAAAAGAGATCAGCTCTGTAGCAATGCATTATAAAGAGAAAAACAGTGAAAGTTGCATCAAAGGAAGCTGAGAAATTGATCAAGTTGTTGAAAAATGCAAGATTTTTCTTTTTCTTCTTTTGAGAGGCATGGATAAAGTTTCTTTTCAAACGTACTGGTTGTTCACTTGTGCAGACTGTCCAATAATAGCAACTGCCAAAATTGGCAATGGTGCAGGATGGAGAGGCATTGAGACAATATCTGTCCTATAACACTGTATGCCCTTGTCTCTATGAGATTGCCAAAGAGTAGGTTTTGAAGGAAAGTTCAATATGGTTGGTGCCAAGCATTAATAACTGTGTGGAAAAAATCCAGAGTGTACCCCAGTGAGCCCTCATGCATTCATAGAAGTGCATGAGGGAGCTTAACATCATAAAGTGATACATAAATCAAGTCACAAGCATACTTGGGGTCCTTCACTGTAATGGCTTACAGTATCTAAGATGAATTTTAAATAACATTGCTGGGCACCTTGTCTTCTGCCATTTGTGCTTGGCCATTCTCTTTGACTTTGATAGAAAAAGAGTGCCTTTCACTGAAAGGAGAAGAAGCTTTTAGTGAATACCCAGTTCCTAAACAGTTGCAGGGACGTGGTGGCTCAGTGGCTAAGATGCTGAGCTTGTCAATCAGAAAGGTTGGCAGTTCGAATCCCTAGCGCCGCGTAAAGGAGTGAGCTCCCGTGACTTGTCCCAGCTTCTGCCAATCTAGAAGTTCAAAAACTTGTAAAAAATGCAAGTAGAAAAATAGGGTCCCCTTTGGTGGGAAGGTAACAGCTTTCCATGTGCCTTTGGCATTTTATAAATGCCGGCCACATTGCCACAGAGAGGTCTTTGGATAGCACTGGCTCTTCAGCTTTGTAACGGAGATGAGCACCGACCCCTAAAGCCAGAAACGACTAGCGCGATGTGCAAGAAGAAACTGTACCTTTACCTAAATGGTTGCAAGGAATGTTTAGTGCAACGAAGAGAAAGAGGGGCTGCCAAAAAGAAGAATGGGTCAACCTATTGTCCAAAGCACCTGAAAGGGGCAGGGCAAGAAATAACAGATGGACACTTATCAAAAAGAGAGATCCAATCTAGAATTAAGGAGAAATTTCCTGATAATGAGAACAATTGGAAGTTGCTTGCTTCCAGAAGTTGTCAATGCTCCATCACTGGAGGTTACCAAGAAGAGATTGGATAGTCATTTGTCTAGAGTGGTATAGAGCAAAGGTCTTCAAGCTTGGCAAGTTTAAGACTTGTGAACTTCAATTCCCAGAATTCCTGAGCTAACATGACTGGAGGAGGAATTCTGGGAGTTGAAGTCCACAAGTCTTAAAGCTGTCAAGTTTGAAAACCCTTGGTCTAGAGGCCGCGAAGTGTGTCATTATCTCAAATCTCTTTGTGCCCACAAGAGTCCGAAGCTCACTTTTAATTCTGATGACTCTTATCTACCACCAATTTGCTCTGACCATTAGTAATTCAATTTCTTGTAGAGTTTAGCATGTCATAAACCTGCAATCATTTGAACCACTTTTTTCCTGATTTAGCATACCCGACAGATTTCATTGCAAATCACTGTCTTCTCACTGCTTGTATAATTCTTTCTCTCCTCTCTCTCTCCTTTCTCTCTTTCTCTTTCTTTCTTTTTCTATCTCCTCCCTCCCTCCCTCACTCACTCCATCTCTCTCTCTCTCTCTCTGTCTCTTTCTCTCTCTCTCTCCACTTTTAAAATACAGAGGTTTAACTCAGAGGTGGTATTCAGCAGGTTCTGGCCAGTTCTGGAGAACCAATAGCAGAAATTTTGAATAGTTCAGAGAACCAGCAAATACCACCTCTGACTGGCCCCACCCCCATCTATTCTCTTCCTCCTGAGTCTCAGCTGATTGGCTGGGTCTTCTTTGGTTGCCCTGCACAGGAGAAAGGAGCTGGAAAGCAGGTTAGTGGGGTGAGGAGGGAAGGGAGATTTTACAGTATCCTTCCCCTCCCATGCCCACCAAGCCGCACCATGCCCACCAAGCCACGCTCACAGAACCAGTAGTAAAAAAATTTGAATCCCACCACTGGTTTAACTGAACAGGACTAAAAGAAGACAATGAAGATGAACAGGCAACGTGGCATCCTGCAGATTCTTTATTGAATTGCCTCTCCTTCCAATCCAACCATCATGGCAAATGGCCAAGTTTGTGTGAAGTTCGAAAAGCTCTGGAGGATGCTTGGCTTTGTAATGGAATCAACACAGGTGTAATAGGTCCCTACCCTCCCTCCTCTCACCGTTCCCCACGATACCTCCCCATAGATCTCCTTCACATCTTCAAAGGTTCTTGAGAACCTCAATTAATGTTGATGCAGAAAGCATTTCTCTTTTGCTTCAGGAGACTCATGAAGTGTAAATTACCTGGGAGTGCAAATTCAGCTAATAAAGCTCTTCGGCTATCTTTCTGCACAGAGCTGTTCAGGTATTCCCTTTGATTCTTAATCTAGTATTCTCTCTCCTCACTAAGAGAAGCCAAACAACTGATTTACTTGAATAATAGTTCAATTCCACCATCTTCAGTTCATCCCACCGTGTAGGCCATTGGAGTTTAGATCAATTTGTTTATACCCTGGGGTTTTTTGATCAGTTGAATGGGTGTATTTGGGTTTGCCATTTTCAGAAGCCAGCAGCTTACTCTTCTTTGATAGCTTTAAGGAAAACTCTGAAAAAAAGAAATATAGGCGCACAAAACTCTTAAAGTCAGTCATTTTTGTTCCCACCATGGAATGAGACATGAGGACATCTGCATTGCTATTTCTTTGATCATGTAAAACAAGAAATGACAACTTCTGTGCTATAAGAGAATTCCTAGTGGGCTGAAAAGTATTAATTAAAAACTCCAGGAATTCAAAGTAAGATTCCATTTCTCGCTGAGTATATGTATGATTTAGCACTGACTTCATGCCAGTTTATGGTGCCTGAGTGTGTTTGTGTGTGTGTGCATGATTATGCTTACAGCCTCACAGAGAAAATTTCCTCTTAAGCTAGAGAAAATCTCAAAAGGAGACAAGTTTAGAGCACGTATAGTTGACTACACAGTGCTGAGCTAATTTTTTGCAGCAAGCAAATTTGGAATTTTGAAAGCATGTTGCTTTTAAAGGGCTGAAGCCTGCCAATTTTGGTTGTATGGAGCACATTAATGAAATGATTGCCCTTATGGCTGTGGCTAGTGCCAAATTCTATTTTCTAAGAAGCAAATAGTTGGCATTGTGTACAGGAACATCTGCACAAGATATGGGCTAGATCCTCCCAAATCCAGATGGGACATTCCACAGAAGAACATAGATAATAAGAAAGCTAAAGTCCTGTATAACTTTCATGTCCAGATGGACAGAAAGGTGTTGGCCAATCAACCAGGCATCGTGGCAATAAACAAGGAGTAGGAGACAGTGCAGAAATGGGTCTTCAGCAGGTTCTGACCAGTTCTGGAGAACCGGTAGTGGAAATTTTGTGTAGTTTGGAGAACTGCAAATACAACCTCTGTCTGGAGATTTTACAGTATCCTTCTCCTGCCACGCCCACCAAGCTATGCCCAAAGAACCAGTAGTAAAAAAATTTGAATTCCATCACTGAGACAGTGATGTTGAGAAGTGAGAAGAATATCAGAAAAAAGGACTATGAGAAGCTGGAAAAGTACCAGGAAGGAGCTAGAGAGGATGTGGACAGTAAAAGCCAAGGCAGCCACAGTGGTGGTTGGAGCACTCAGAGCTGGGACTCCTAAGCTGGGAGAATGGATTCACCAGCTCCTGGGAAGAACATCAGTGCTCTCTGTCCAGAAAACTGAAGTGCTAGGATCAGCTTAGATCCTGTGCGGAGCCCTCAAACTCAAAGGCTTCTGTTAGGGGACATGAAATTGAGGAAGATACAGATTACTCATAGGAGTGAGAAAGGAATTAGTGTGTTTGTGTGTGTGTGTGTGTGTACATTGTCTGTCTATCTATATCTACGTCAATACATTCTCTTTCTCTCTCTCTCTCTCTCTGTGTGTGCACACGCAAAAAACTCCCTTTTTATGACCCTGTAATCCTTTAATTCAGGGTAGAGTTAGGGCAACTGAATGGAGTTGAGCATTTATTGGCCGGATGCCCTTCCTGACACTACACGGAATTCACAACAGAATTTTTTTTTTGTGCCCTAGAAGAGAAACACTTGCCACAAACAAGGATTGAACTCTCAATTTTCTGATTGAGAGTCATCTCTCTCTCTCTCTCTCTCCCTCCCTCATCTATCTATCCATCGCCTTCTCTCTCTTTTTATCTTTTATCTATCTATCCATCATCTATCTATCCATCATCTGTCTGCCTGTCTGTCTATCCTCTATCCATCCTCTATCTATCTATGTATCCTCTATCCACCCATCTATCCACCCATGTATATCTATCTATCTATCTATCTATCTATCTATCTATCTATCTATCTATCTATCTATCTATCTATCTATCATATTTTTATCCATTTTCAATCAAATCAATAGAAAATAAGTTGTTTTTTCTTCGCCTCCCTTACCACTGGAAAAGAAAGCTTTGCGATATTCATATTGTAAGACGTTCTAATTCTCACATGTCTCTTAAATATAAAGTGACCAAACAGTTTTAAACAGTTTCTCCAGATTCTGTTATTGCTTTGGACCAACATCATAAACACAACACAACCATTAACCGAAAGCTGCACAAGTTCTCACCTTGACAATAAGTCCAAGAACAGAAGGTCCTTTTTCAGTTGCTAATAGTTTTATTTTTCAAAGCAATTAGAAAAGATCAAATTAGTAAGGACAAGAGGAAGCTCTCTGGTACACAGAGAATAGAAATACAGCTATTGATCATTCTCTCATTTAAATTCCAGACTTTCAATACTGACACCAATTGCTGATTTGAAACCCTAAAAGCTAATTTAGGCCGGTTGCTAAGTGACAACAAACAGTGTAATTCAAAACATTTATAACAGCAATCAGACTTTTACTGTCCAGAATATAAATTATAATTATGCATTATAGAGGCAACGATCATTCATTTGCAAACTAGAATTGTATGTTTTGCTCATTTTGTTTTTAAATAGTACTTTTCTGCTCAGGATTCATTTGGGGAAAACATTTATGTGATAACTCAAAATCCAGTTCATACGATTGACTTTGGCAATGCAGTGATGGAAAATGCCTTCAGTCCTGAAGGTTTGGCCAGGATTTTAGGATCTGTAAGTAGATATTGGTGATGCTCCACTTTCTAGAAAGCTTCCCAATTTGTATCATCATCATTTCTACCTAGTCAACTTAGATTCAGTCTTCCTTATCACAAACAAGGGCAAATGAGACTTATTGCTCAGGTTCTTCCGCCATATTTGTTCCTCTAGTACAGGGATGTCAAACTCAAGGCCCGTGGACTGGATCTGGACTGCGAGCAGGGGTGGGCTTCAAAAAAAATTAGCAATGGTTCTCTGCCCAGTTTCTGGGTGGGTGTGGCCATGGCGGGCATCCTGCATCATGACGGGGGGGGGGGGGGATTTTCACCCTCCCTGGTCTCTGAAGGCTTTCCTTGAGCCTCCAAGAGGGTGAAAATGGCCTCCCCAGGCTCCGGAGGCCCTCTGGAGAATTTCCAGAACTTCCAGGAGGCCCATTTTTCATCCTCCCTGAGTCACCTCACAGGCCCTGTACTTACCTGGGATCCATAATCGGCGACATGGGGACTCCTGGGAGGGGCAGGGTGGGCGGGAACATCTAGTCATTGCAACTATCAGTTCGGCAAACCAGATGTAAAATTAACATCCGGTTCACCCAAACCGGTGTGAACCGGTAGCAGCCCACCCCTGCCCATGAGGTGCTCAATCCACCCCATGGGCCTGCCCTGGAAATAGCAAAGGACCGACCTGTGACGCCTCTGCCAGCAAAACTGGAGCTCGGGTTTTTTTGATGGCAGAGGGCTGCAGGAAGCCATCGCGGCTGAGAATGGAGCCTTGATGAGTGACGTCAAGCTGGCCATGCCCTCACCTGGCCATTCCCTCCATCCCCTTCCCCCAAGGTTGAACACAACTCTGATGTGGCCCTCAATGAAATAGACTTTGAAACCACTACTCTAGCATTCTGGAGAAGATAGATAATCAGGGATGGGCTGCTAAGGATTTGCCCGGGTTTGGGAGAACCCGTAACTAATGTTATGGCAGGTTTGCTAAATACCACCCTAACTTTCTTTCGTTATACCACTGTCTTGTCCATGTGTCTTGGGACCCGCCAGCTGTCAGTGGAGCTGGTGCCAGACTCCGATGATGAGGAGATTAGGGAGGAACTCGGGCCAGTCCTGGAGTCTTGGGAAGGCTCTGATGGAGGCTCTGGATCAGAAGCAGAGAGAGGGCCAGGGTCTTCCAACATTTCTCAGCTGCCTTCAGAGGTCAAGATAAGTGGGGAAGAAGATCAGCTGAAGCCTGTTCCAGATGCGCGTATGCACAGAGCTGTCAGGAGAGAACAACAATTAAGGAACAGGGGCCAACTCAGGAAGAAAGGCGCACATGGACATTGAATGAGCCCTCCTTGGGGAATAAATAGAAGCAAAAGGGGAGCGGTAGCTGCAGGAGACAATTAGTTCATACTTCTTTTAGAAGAAATCAGAATTCATGCCTCACAGAGACTCCTTGCCAGGTATTTAATGTACAGCTTTACGACTGAAAGCTCTTGGCCTGGCAACTATCCAAGGACTGATAAGGTTTGTTCTTGCAATTAAACCTTGGAAGGATTATTGCCGGGACCTTTCTGTGTGTGAATGCCACAAATTCATAGTAACTAAATTAAGAGAGTTTTTTTTTTTAAGGACAAGGAGTCTGTATCTTGTTCTGCTAAGCCTGGGTCAGAACAATGTATATCTGGACAATTATGCCAACCTACAGATTACATTTCTCCTGCAAGTTAATTGGTATAAAACCTACGGTGTAAAAGAACTCTAGTTGAGAAAGAAAAAGAAAGAAAGAAACAGTAAACATGCTGATTAGCATGTAAAATTTTAATGAGATTCTGTTTTGATAGCAAAAGCTTCCGAATGAGAGAGTTATGATGTATCTTCCAGCAAATATTTTGCTTAATTAATGAATTTCAATAATTGATAGCATTATCTAACACTTAAGGCCCATTACTGAAGCCACTTCGAATTTCTGCCTTTTTTAATGAGGCTGTTCTGAAGAAAGTGTGAACTTCTTCAAAGTAAGCATTCTTTCTCATAAACTCCTACAAAGCATTTGTTAAAATAAACCATGGTAGCAGATCTTAAAAAAAATAATTGCCTTAAAGTCCAACGTATGTACAGGCTGATCTCAACATACAAGAGTTCATTCAGTGGCTGTTCAAAGTTATAACAACACTGAAAAAAGTGACTTATGAGCATTTTTCAAACTTATGACCAATGCAGCATCCCCTTGGCAGCAGACTCGGATAGTGAGGAGGTTGAGGAGGAACATGGGCCAGTCCTGGAGTCTGGGGAAGGCTCTGATGAGGGCTCTGCATCAGAGGCAGAGATGGGGCCAGGACCATCTGACAGTTATCAGCTGTCTTCGGAGTCAGAGATCAGTGGGGAAGAAGAACAGCTGGAGCATGTTTCCAATGTGTGTATGCACAGAGCTGCCAGGAGAAGGGAACAGTTAAGGAACAAGGGTCGACTCGGGAGTAAGGTTACAGGTGGACGGGAAATGTGGCTGGTGGGCCACAACAGTTACTTCCACTTTTGTCAATAATGAAATATTTATCACATTGAGTTCCCCTGCCTGGAATTGTCCCACACTGGGTTGTCCTGTGGTGAGTTGGCCAAGGTAAGATGGTAGTGGCGAGATGACCATGCCAAGTATGCATGCATGCATGTATATAGCATGTGTATTTGTGTGTTATGTATGGACATGGAGATTGTGTGTGTGTGTGTGTGTGTGTGTGTGTCTTTGAGGGGCTGCCACATGGAAGAGGGGGTCAAATTATTCTCCAAAGCACCAGAGGGCAGGAGAAGAAACAATGGTTGGAAACTGATCAAAGAGAGAAGCAACCTGGAATTAAGGAGAAACTTCCTAACAGTGAGGACAATTAACCAATGGAACACACACACACACACACACACACACACACACACACAAACACACACTGTTGTGGTTTGCTGGCAGCAGGTGCAGACGGCTGAGGTCTCGGAGAGCGAGGACTCAGATGAGGGGCCTGCGTGTGATGCAAGGATGGGCCAGGACCATCAGGGAGTGGAATGCTGCTTTTGGAGATTGTGGAGGCTGGCAGCAGTGATGAAGAGGTTCCTGAGGAGCCTGTGCCCAGTGCGCATGAGCACAGGGCTGCTCAAAGGAAAGAGCATCTGCAGAAGCACGGGAGACTCGGGAGTAAGGCTGCAAGATGATGTCCCCTCCCTTAAGTGATAAAAGCCAGCTGAGAAACTGGAGTTCTTTGCAGGAAGCAAAGAAGTTTTTGCACTCAAGCCTGGTGGATGTTTGGAATATCTTGGTTGGTGTTTGGAGGCTCTTTGTATTTGAAATATTTCTTAGTAACTTTATCTGGTGTTTTTGGCAGCCTTGCGCCATCTTGGCAAGGCTCGTTCTTATCAGAGACAATTAGTTTGAAACAGCCTTTTAACCGGGAAGGAACGGAATTCATAAAGAATCATTAAAATATTTTTCCATTACCTCTGTTTCCTGTTTGTTTCCTTGGAACAAGGTTTGAGTCAGAACACACACACACACACACACATACACTTTCTTTTGAGAGTAGGCAATCAAATTTTATTTTTAATGTGTGCCAGTGTGCTGACAGTAGAAAATGATAATAAAGTTTATCTTTATCAAAATTGTTGAATAACAGGACAGTGTTTTTTCCTGCAGGTATTCATCCATCCATCCATCCATCCACAGATACATCTCTGTCTATCATACAGGGCAATAGTGCAGAAAAGGAGGAAGAAAGGAATGTATTCTTGAGTTGGTAGCTTGGTCTGGAAGCCTATTGGCATTTAAAACATTTCTGCTAAAATTTGCATTCTGCAATGCAGAGCACCAAGAAAATACTCTTTTTTAAAAAAATTCCTGTGTGATCTAGTTAATTTTACAGTAATTTTTTTTTCTCCCTGCACAGATTCTGCTTGGTGTTCAACAACGTTGCTTGCATCAATTATTGCTTTCTTGTTTTACAAGGCAGAATCCTCCTCCTTCCTCACTACAGTATTAATGTTCTGGCTGTGCTGTTTGGCATCAATGCATTCCACATCTTTAAAATATTAATTGATTAAGTTCTGCGCCAAAAAGGAACTGTATTGGTGGTTGTTTTTATGTGTTGATGGACGTGATGACCCCTGACTTCAGATGGATGTTGAAAAGGTAACATGACAATGTTCACTTTCAAAAATAAAATCAAAGCATGTACTGTGAAAGTTTACAGTTTCAAAACACAATTTATAATACGATTTGAGGTTTTGTCGTGATGCTTTGAGCACTAAAAGAAGCTCTGATTGAATCAAATCAGATTTGCTAAATGTTTTGATACGAACAACACAAGATGCTCAGATTTCATGCCAGGATCTTAAAAAGTTTGAATACTGTTAAGACAAAATTAGACATTACCTAAGTTTGTTAGATTTCCATAGGAGAGATCAATTTCATCCTTACCTTTCCTTATTAGGCACAAAATATACTTAACTGTGGCTGGCCTTGGTTCATGTTTGTTTGTTTGTTTGTTTGTTTGTTTGTTTATTTATTTATTTATTTATTTATTTGAACCAGTGAGACTTCAGGGAATATAATTAGTAGAGAAACGGCTACTAAGCAGAAAATGTCAGAAATAAAATGAATATGCTTACTAATATTTTTTTGGAATCTTCTTTTACAACTACTCAAATCAGTGCATTCCACTTTCCCTTTCACCTTCTCTCTGCCCCATCCACCTAATTTTAACAATGAAATAAAGATCACCATCCTCTTCTAATGACACATAATCCCTTGCAGGATAGAATCTGGGCCACTGAGTAGAGCTGAGTGTTTACTGGCCGGATACCCTTCCTGTCATCAACGCGGAGGTTTTTTTCCCCAGCAGATATATTCCCAGTGTGCCCAGAGAGAGAAATATCTGCCTCTACCTAGGATTGAACTCACAACCTCCTGATTGTCAGGTGAGAGCTCTACCTCTAGGCTACCGCACCAATCTAACAATGAAATAAAGATCTATACAAAACAAATCAAATATAATAAGATGCCTTCAGAAGCAATTTTACGAAGATATAGAAATATCGGAGTATACATTAAGTAAATTGCTCCCAAATTATAGGGGGAAATTCACATTTTTTTTTCCTCTGGTATATTTTTATCATATTATCTGTCAAACCACTTCAATGTTTTCTCAGATTGCTTTGTTATGTGACACTTAGAAACAATTAGTAAATTAATCTCTGCAGGAAGCTAAAATCCAAGTTTGAATCAATGATATCTATATAGTCAGGGGTTA
Organism: Bungarus multicinctus; assembly: GCA_023653725.1. Lineage (NCBI taxonomy): Eukaryota > Metazoa > Chordata > Lepidosauria > Squamata > Elapidae > Bungarus > Bungarus multicinctus. The sequence goes on from CM042849.1 coordinate 59,248,160, forward strand.
AGGCACAAATATATAACGATGAATTTCCTGGTTGTTTCCATACAATAAACCAATCCTTAGGTGTTGTGGATAGCCAGCAGCAGGTGTAGACGGCTGACAAGAGTGAGGACTCAGATGAGGGGTCGGCACCATTAGGGAGTGGACTGCTGCCTTCAGAGATTGTGGGGGATGGCAGCAGTGATGAGGAGGTTCCCAAGGAGCCTGTGCTAAGTGCCCATGCGCATAGGATTTCTCGGAGGAAAGAGCAGTTGCAACAGCACGGGCGACTCGGGAGTAAGACTGCAAGGTAATGGCCCCTCCTTCAAGAAGATAAAAGCCAACTGTGAAACAAACGTTTTTTTGCAGAAGGCAAAGATGTTTTGAAACCCCAGCCTCGTAGACATTCCAGTATCCTGAGTTTGTGTTTGAAGCTTCTTATTTTGCAAATTATTTCTTGTCTGTTATTTTTTGGCAAGTCTTGCACAGTTTGGCAAGACTTGTGTTTATCACAGCTAATTATTTTGTAAAAGCATTACAAGGTTTCTGTTCCTTTTGGATTGTGTTTGATTTGTTGGAAAAGGGCATGGGTCAGAACACTAGGTAAGTGAACTAGCTATTGCTGTTCACAAGATGTTATCGCACACCTACAAAGGATAAAGATTTACACTGGAGTAGGGTCAATGATGAAGCTAGGAGTTTCTTTTAATTCACAAAGGCTCTCAAACCCGAACTACAGGGAGTATTATAGCCCTTAATGATATCTATGGAGATTCTCAGTCATCCAGATCATGATTGTCCCAAAGGAGGTTTCTCCAAAGGCAACTGGACTTGCTAAAAACTGGAAAGAAAAAGTGGTGCTGACCGTTGAAGAATGGATTTTGAAATCGACCCAATTAGCAGAGGTGGTGAAATTAACTGCTTTGATTAGAGATAATGGATTAGACAGCTATAGAAGAGACTGGAAACAGTTTGTGGACTTGCTACGTGCTAAATATAATAACAGATGATTAACAGAGGGATTTGAAGATTAGTGTAATGCAGGGGTCTTCAAACTTGACAGCTTTAAGACTTGTGGACTTCAACTCCCAGAATTCCTCCTCCAGTCATGTTAGCTCAGGAATTCTGGAAGTTGAAGTTTACAAGTCTTAAACTTGCAAGTTTGAAGACCCTTGGTGTAATGTCTAGCTCAATCTGTTGATGGATTTTTCTTTCTTTTTCTTTTATCTCTCTCTCTCCCTATTTTCCTACCTACCTGTCCATCCATCCATCCATCCATATACCTTCCTTTCTACCTACCTACTTTTTATTTATTTATTTATTTGATTTGTCAAGTCGTTTACAAGATAATAGGTATAAGTATATACATAGTTATGAATATATGAAATGGATACATATAAGCAAAATAAAAAGAAACAATAGGACAGGGACAGTAGGCACGTTGATGTGCTTATGCACGCCCCCTACAGACCTTTTAGGAAAGGGGTGAGGTCAATAGTAGACAGTCTAAGGTTAAAGTTTTTGGGGTTTGGGGAAGAAACCACAGAGTCAGGTAGAGTATTCCAGACATTGACCACTCTGTTGCTGAAGTCGTATTTCCTGCAATCAAGTTTGGTGCAGTTAACCTTGAGTTTGTATCTATTGTTTGCTCTTGTGTTGTTATGGTTGAAGCTGACGTATTCATTGACAGGTAAGTCATTGCAATGTATGATTTTATATACCACACTTAGATCAGATTGAAGATGGCATAATTCAAGGTTTTCTAGGTCTAGAATTTCAAGTCTGGTGGCATAAGGTATTCTACAACGAGTAGAGGAGTGGAGAACTCTTCTTGTGAAATATTTCTGGACTATACTTACCTATCCACCCACCCACCTACTTACTTATCTCCCATCCATCCATCCATCCATCCATCCATCCATCCATCCATCTCCCTCCCTCCTATCCCTCCCGCTCTCTCTCTCTCTCTCTCGTATCTGTCTACAAACTATCTATCTCTATTTGTAAAAGGAGAAGATAATTTATTCCTTTTTCTTTTCTTTCAGCACTCAGCCAGGGTGGCTCCTACATGTTAAATGTTAAATCTAACTGATCATTTTCCTTTTTTTTTTTGCACACTATGTTTTTTTGCTTAATTTCATTCTGTTTGTTTGTTTTGCATTTTATTTATTTATTTATTTTATTTATACTGTTCTGCATTTTATTCTCTATGGTAAAACAATATATATATATTTTTTTTAAAAAAAGGCATCTGTATTTAGTCTTTTCTCCAAAGAAGCTCCTTGGGTGAGAAGTGAAATGTCTTCAAGGGAAAAACAAAGTTCCAGTTGCCTTTTGGAAAAAACAGAAACACCCTTGGGACAATCCTTAGTGATGTTCAAATCTCAAGTAAAGAGATTGAGAAGCCCCTCAATTAGTCTTATTTCTAAAAAAATCTCTCTCATTTGAAACCACTCTCATACAAAACACTATTTCATTCTCCTTCGACATTTACAAAACATTTTTAATGCATGTGATTGCCAAGATACCGCCATTTAGAATGTGCCAGAACTCTAGAGAGAGAAAGATTGTGGCCAGAGTGTCATAAAATCTGAGGATTAGAATGAAACAGGTTCAGAAGAATCTATTCACCTTCTGCACTGCCCAGAGGCAACCATACGAAGACAAATCATTCATTGCAAAGATTGCTTGGAGGTCAAAGATACTTCTACTGAATCCCCTGCATTCATTGCCCTTGTAACTGTGTAGGACATATAGGGAGGAAGCTAATCATCAGATTTTAAGAATACAAGCGAGTGGTTAAACTCATTGGTAGCCTCATATTGCAATGAACAAAGACCTTCATTCAATTTCACAGCTACTAAGATTGTTGGATGAGCAGGTATAAAAACAGCCAGAGAAATGATTGAAACCTGGGAATGTGCCCCTCGTCGGTCAACAGTAGTGTTGATTTACCACCAGCTCATCAAATGTTTAGGAGCTAGGACTTGGCAGCACAAAGAAACAACAGCCGATTGCTACAGCCATCAACACACCAAACAACCAATAGGAATATAAATTCCAAGCATAAAATAGCCCAAAGAACATATCCCGAAAGACAGAAATTCCCTGAGAATGAGCTCTATCACAAGTCTGAAAGCTTGGAAGACTAAACTTCTGGCCCGGATGACCAATCCACATTGGAGCTTGCAGAATCTATTTTGTCCTGTGCAAATAGAAATATACTCTGAATTATTATCAAGTGAGGTACTAATACCACTCTATAAAGCCTTAGTAAGACCACACCTAGAGTACTGCATCCAGTTTTGGTTACCACACTATACAAAAGATGTTGAGATGCTAGAAAAAGTGCAGAGAAGAGCAACCAGGATGATTAGAGGACTGGAGACTAAAACATATGAAGAACAGTTACAGGAACTGGGCATGGCTAGTCTAGTGAAGAGAAGGACCAAGGGAGACATGATAGCTGTCTTCCAATATTTATTTATTTATTTATTTAAATTTCTATACTGCCCCCTCTCCCAAAAAGGGACTCGGGGCGGTGTACAGCCTACTAAAAATGGACAGTATATACAATTAAAAACAAATTAAATAGCATAAATCCGGCCGAATCCCTTCAAATATAAAATTCCCAAGGTTTAAAATTCCAGGATTGAATTAAAAAGTTAAAATTTAAAAATTTAAAAACCGAATTAAATTAAAACCCCATGAACCGTTTACTGGGCCAGGCCGGCCTGTTGGAAAAACAAGGTCTTTACTCCGCGCCGGAAGGTCTGGATGTCGGTAATGGCCCGTATCTCCGGGGGCAGATCATTCCACAGGGAGGGGGCCTGCACAGAGAAAGCCTGCACCCTCGGGGTCGCCAGCTGGCAATGATCAGGCGGCGGCACCCCGAGGAGGGCAACCCTGTGTGAGCGTACTGGGCGGCGGGAGGCTGTTGATGGCACAGGCGGTCCCGTAAGTACCCAGGCCCCAAGCCATGGAGCGCTTTAAATACTGTCAGGACCACCTTGAATCGGATCCGGAAGGCCACAGGAAGCCAGTGCAGCCTGCGGAGAAGTGGTGTTACATGGGAGCTCTGGGGGGCTCCCAAGATCACCCACGTGGCTGCATTCTGAACCAACTGCAGCCTCCGGACACTCTTCAAGGGGAGCCCCATGTAGAAAGCGTTGCAATAGTCCAAGCGGGAGATGACGAGGGCGGAGGTGACTGTGCGAAGTGTGTCCAGATCCAGAAAGGGCCGCAACTGGTAAATCAGACAAATCTGACAAAAGCCCCCCCTGGCGACGGCTGTGATATGGTCTTCTAAAGACAGCCGTACGTCCAGGAGGACACCCAGATTGCGAGCCCTTTCCACGGTGGTCAGAACTTCTCCCCCACGGCCAGCGAAGGAACAAGCTGGCTGTATCTGGGCGCAGGAAACCACAGCCACTCAGTTTTGGTCAGGTTGAGACGAAGCCTGTTACGACCCATCCAACTCCGCACGGCCTCCAGGCACCGGGTCATCACTTCAACGGCTTCGTTGGGGTGGCCCGGGGTAGAGATGTACAGCTGAGTATCATCAGCGTACTGATGGAACTCTACCCCAAAGCCACGGATGATCTCACCCAGTGGCTTCACATAAATGTTGAACAGCAGGGGCGAGAGCACCGACCCCTGAGGCACCCCACACAGTAGGGGCCTTGGGGTCGACCTCTGCCCCCCTGTCAACACAAATTGAGAACGGTCAGAGAGGAAGGAGGAGAACCACCGTAAAACGGTGCCTCCCACTCCCAACCCCCCCAACCGCCGCAACAAGATACTGTGGTCGACAGTATTAAAAGCCGCTGAGAGATCTAACAGGACCAAGACAGAGGAACAACCCCTTTCCCGGGCCCTCCAGAGATCATCTACCAACGCGACCAACGCCGTATCCGTGCTGTGCCCGGGCCTGAAACCCGATTGGAGGGGGTCTAGGTATATCGCTTCATCCAGGTACTGAGGGAGCTGGCGTGCCACCACGCTCTCAATATTTGAGGGGCTGCCACAGAAAGGAGGGGGTCAAGCTATTTCCCAAGGTATCCAAAGGCCAGACAAGAAATAATGGATGGAAACTGATCACGGAGAGATTCAACCTGAAAATAAGGAGAAATTTTCTGACATGAGAACAATCAACCCATGAAACAGAAATTGCCTTTGGAAGTTGTGGGAGCTTCATCACTGGAGGCTTTCAAGAAGAGTTTGTCATAAATGGAGTAGAGTCTCCTGCTTGAGCAGGGGATTGGACTAGATGACCTACAAGGTCCCTTCCAACTCTGTTAATCTGCATCTGTATCTATTCTGGCCTGTATTCGACTTTGAATTTTGAGCAAACTCATTACCTGCCCAACTGTTATGTTTACAGCCGCTCAGATTAGGAGCACTGATCTGCTTAATTTTTTTTTTTTTCTGTAGAACATGTCCTCGATGTTGTGAGGCCCAGAAAAGAATGTGATGATCTGCAACTCTCATAGCATCTGACACATTAATTAGATAATATTTTTTTCCAGTTTTAATTTCAGAGAGGCAATAGTTCAAAGGATTTAATTAAGAGAAAGATGATATGGCACTGTAAAAGTTTTACAAGTGAGGGTGGAATTTAGGTCATTCAGTTCTGGCATTCAGTTTGAAAAAACCACTCATTGCAAAGAGATACATGCTTGTCTTCTCTAATAATGCATTTCTGTTGCCAGCAGTTGAAGTCAACCACAACATGTATTTTGAAGTGGATTTTGGCAAATGAACACTAACAATTTAAAAAGTCATTTCTACAGATAGCAATAGCACCTGGACAGACAGACAGACAGACGGATGGATGGACAGACAGACAGACAGACAGACTCTTATATATTTGAAGAAGTTCCTGAAGGCCTCTGACAGTGAAAAGAAGGCCAGGAGTGATGCACACAAATGTCAATGGATGATATCCCCCTGTCTTGTGGTTCGCCAGCAGCAGGTGCAGATGGCTGAGGTCTCAGAGAGTGAGGACTCGGATGAAGGGCCTGCATGTGATGCAGGAATGGGGCCAGGACTATCAGAGAGTGAAGTGCTGCCTTCGGAGATTGTAGAGTCTGGCAACAGTGATGCAGAGGACCCCAAGGAGCATGTGCCCAGGGCGCATGCACGCAAGGCTGCTTGAAGGAAAGAGCAGCTGCAGCAGCATGGGCGACTTGGGAGTAAGGCTGCAAAGTGATGGCCCCTTCCTTAAGGGATAAAAGCCAGCCCTCAGAGGTGGGATTCTTTGCAGGAAGCAAAGAAGTTCTTTCAATTCTAAGTTCTTGTGGAAGTCTGGTCTATTCTGGTTTGTTTTCGGTGACTTTTGGCTTTGGATATTTCCCTGCAATTAATCTTGTGTTCTTGGCAGCATTTCACAACCTTGAAAGGGCCTGCTCTTATCTGGGACAATTAGTTTTAATGACTCTTTGCTGTGAATGAACATAATTCACGGAGACGCATTCAAAAGGTTTGCTTTCATATATACTTTGTGTTTATTTGATTTGAACAAGGCTTGGGTCAGAGCAACCTGGTGCCTTTTTTGGTGGCAAAAAATATATAAGACAGGGTCTTATTTTTGTGAAAACATGGTGTATATATATTAATCCAATGTGTCTGAATTCTTAACTAGCATCTTGGTTATATTGACAGGGAACAAGAGTTCATGACATTGTCAAAGAAGCTGGAGTTGAATGCAGTGTCTCTTAACAGCAAAACAATAGGTTTCAAAAGTGCAATTACAGTTGATGGTTTATTTTCTCCCGTATTCAATTAAAGTACTTTGAAGAAGATTCAGAAAAAAGGAAAAGTCTCTAGAGAAATGCTCACTTCCATTTCCATACCAACACCAGTCTTCAGAGATTGGCAAAAAAAAAAAGGAGCTTATTATTGCCAAATGGATGGCTCTTTTTTAGAAAGTTGACAGCTGTTAATCAATCATGATGCTTAAATTGCTGCCTCCTCAGAGCTGCCGGGAGGATTGCTAACCTGGTTATGTTTTTTCTCTGCTCAAATTTTAGGATATTACAAAGTGAGTGCAAAAGATTTTCCATCTTCTAGCTCTGCGGGCAGGTTCCCTGCAGTAGCCTAAAACAAAAGTATCAGCAGCTCTTTCAAACAAAGAGAATTGTAAATCCCATTTCCCTTTCCTCTGCATGTATTTTACATTGAAAGCATTTTATAATTTGAGAATTTCTTAGAAAAATAATTCAGAGAACAGCAAAAGAGGCATTTATCTTAAGCATCTCAGAAAGTTTACATCTATCTCTATCTATCTGTAATCTATCATCTACCTATCTATCTATCTATCTATCTATCTATCTATCTATCTATCTATCTATCTATCTATCTATCTATCTATCTATCTATCTATCTATCTATCTATCTATCCCTGCATTAATTTAACAGAAATGTCCATGGAATTTCCCAAACATCTATCTCTGTCTCTCTGTCTCCCTGACTCTCTGTCTCTTTCTCTCTCTCCTTCTACCTCTACTCTCCCTCTCCATCTATCTATCTATCTATCTATCTATCTATCTATCTATCTATCTATCTATCTATCTATCTATCTATCTATCTATCTATCTATCTATCTATCCATCTATCCATCCATCCATCCATCCATCCATCCATCCATCCATCCATCCATCCATCCATCCATCCATCCATCCATCCATCCATCCATCCATCCATCCATCTATCTATCTATCTATCTATCTATCTATCTATCTATCTATCTATCTATCTATCATCTACCTATCATCTATCTACAGTGGTGCTATTCAACCAGTGTGTAACAACTGGTTTGGTAAGCACGCATTTTGCATGCACGCATAGAATTTAGAAAAGACAATTTTTAGCTATAATACAGTACTTACATTCTGCTGCAGCCCTGGTGAGTAAACCAGCTGATGCACAGCAAACCACTCTGCCGTGCAAATCAGCTGTGCTCAAAAGCACAACAAAGAATGTTCTTTCTGTGCCAACTTAAACTGCTCAAACTGCCCAATGAGCTGCTGATCCAGTTCTACAGAGGAATGATGGAGTCTGTCATCTGCACCTCTATAACTGTCTGGTTTGGTTCTGCAACCCAACAGGACAGACACAGACTTCAGAGAGTAATTAGGACTGCAGAAAAAACAATTACTACCAACCTGCCTTCCATGGAAGACCTGTATCCTGCATGAGTCAAAAAGAGGGATGTGAAAATATTTACAGACCCCTCACATCCCGGACATAAACTATTTCAACTCCTTCCCTCAAAACGACGCTATAGAGCCCTGCACACCAGAACAACTAAACACAAAGACAGTTTTTTCCCAAAAGCCATCACTCTGCTAAACAAATAATTCCCTCAACCCTGTTCAACTATTACAACGTCTGCACTACTATTACTGTTAATCTTGTCATCACTCCTTATTACCCATCCCCTCCCACTTGTGATTGTAGGATTGTAACTTTGTCCCTTGTATCCTTATGATTTATACTGACTGTTTCCTAGTACGATTGATTGCTTTTTGTACCCTATGACTATCATTAAGTGTTGTACGTTATGATTCTTGACTCTTGACAATGTATCTTTTCTTTTATGTATACTGAGAGTATTTACACCAAGACAAATCCCTTGTGTGTCCAATCACACTTGGCCAATAAAGAATTCTATGTTATCTATGTTAAAAACAAGGAAATAACGCCCAGGAAAAGTGCAGGGGCGGGTGGGCTGGGCCAAATGGTTCGCTCGAACCAGTCTGAACTAGTAGAATCCCATGTCTGTTGGGTCTGTCTATCTATCTATCTATCTATCTATCTATCTATCTATCTATCTATCTATCTATCTATCTATCTATCTATATGTGGTTGAAGGGCATTCGGTAAACTAACTATAATTTTCAAGAAGGGAAAAATTTTCAATCCAAATGTGCTACCTGCTCTAGCCTATGCCAGTGAAACATGGATACTAACCTCACAATTGATATAAAAGCTACGAGTGTCACAAAGAGCTATGGGAAGATACGTGCTCGGCATCATAAGACAGGGTAGAAAGACCTATGCATGGATAAGAGAATGAATGAAATGATACAATATAATCAAGAGGGTACAAGAATTGCAGTAGAAATGGGCAGGCCACATTGCAAAAAGAACTGTTGGCAGTTGGACCAAGGCAGTCGTAGAATGGATCCCACTTGATCAAAATCATCCAGAAAAGAAATATAAAACAAGATGGATCGATGACTTCAGGGGTGGCCTAAAGGTGGAGCTCTCGCCTCACAATCAGGAGGCTGTGAGTTCAATCCTAGGTAGAGGCAGATATTTTTCTCTCTGGGTACAATGAGAATATATCTGCTGAACAAAACTCCGCATTGGTGACAGGAAGGGCATCCAGCCATTAAACACTCTGCTAGCTAGTTCCATTCAGTTGTCCAGACTCCACCCCACAAGGGATTATGGGATCATTAAAAGGAGATGATAAGAAAAGATGAAGGAAAAGAAGGGTCAGGACTGGACAGGCACTTGTCAGAAATGGTATCGGGGGCTAGACCAGGGGGATGGACTAGATGACCTACAAGGTCCCTTCCAACTCTGTTATTCTGTAAATAAGTATTGCAGGCCCAATTGGCAAAAAAAAACAACTCAGGACCACATTGGTTGGAAACATGCACAAGAGGCCTTCTTCCTGCAGTGGATAGCCAATGGCTAAAATAATGATGAATGAATGATTTTATATGTATATAAAGAACATAGTATTCAGGAAAAGAATGCAAAGTTAATCCCCAAAGTTTGGTTCTCAAGATTCCTTTGATGCTACTGATATTGCCTTGATTTCATACACCCAAAAATCATGTTCGTCGGAGTATAGTCATTAAGTGGCAAAGACATGGTTAACAAAGTCAGCAAGTGAGTACGCATGGCAACAGAGCAGCCAATGGGAGCTGACAGCCTGGGTGTGGTTTGGCTCTGTGTGCTTTGCTGAGAATTGAAAGTGAAACTTGTCTTGCTTGCTTGCTGAAACTGATATCTGTTCTGAGGCCTCTGAGCTGCTGTTTGTGTTTTTGCTTATGTTACGTTGAAAGAATCTACAAATGGTCACTCACATTATTATGTATATAAAGAAGTTATTGAATCCTGCTGAATTAGTCATCTGTGTGTTTTCTCTCTCTCTCTCTCCCTCTCCCTCTCCCTCCTTCTCTTTCTCTCCCACTCTCCCTCCCCCTCTCTCTCCCTCTCCCCCTCTCTTTCCCTCCCTCTCCCTCCCTCTCTTTCTCCCCCTCTCTTTCCCACTCTCCCTCTCTCCCTCCCCCTCCCTCTCTCTCTTCCTCCCTCTCCACCTCCCCCTCCCTCTCCCTGCTCTATCACCCGCTCCCTCTCTCCCTCTCCCTCCTTCTCCTTCTCCCCCTCTCTCCCTCTCCCTCCCTCCCTCTCCTTCCCCCCACTCTTTCCATCAGAGTGCATCATATGCCACAAAATAGGCCTGGTTGAAAGACAGCAATCCCACCCAAGATTCTACTGCTAACGTTGCAGGGCTTCCGAGACTGGTGGAAACAATATAATGAGCATTAGTATGCAGACAAGTCCTAGGAAGTTAATGGACTTTAAAACTGACACATTGCTCTAGAAAGAGTCATTAGCTCAGTCCTTGGCTTCGTGGCTGAGGAAAAGCAAAAACCTCCAGCAAGTTGCACTGAATTAATTAATCTGAAGAAAGAATTTGAGTACCAACGCATATGCTGGTATGACATTGGAACACTAAAAATAACTGCTAATTAAATAAATTTTAAAAGGGGACTGTGAGTCGCAGCATACAAGAAACCGCAACAACAAACATCTCATTTTAGGGGTCACCTCAAGGAAACTCATCCTGGTTCATAAAGACCAGGATTTAAAAGCCCACCCTGAATCCACTAAAAGAGTCCTTCAACAGTTCAAGAAGATGAGGACAAATTCTCAATGCAGTTGAATATATTTCAGAGCATATTATTTATTAATAGAGGAGAATATTTGTAGCTCAGGGTTGAAATGAAGTGTCCTTGGCCCTCTCTGAGCTCGGTTGTTTTCTTGCAGACGTTTCATTACCAAACTAGATAACTTCATCCATGTTAATGGGACTCTGTTCATATACTAGCATATAAATACTAACATATACAACTATATTTAGTACATAAAATGAGAGAAAACCCCACTCTCTTCTAGCACGGATGATGTCGCCTAGTTGGATAATGAAACATCCACAAGAAACAACCAAGGTCAGAGAGCACCTAGGACCTCACAATCTTCCTCCCCCTCCCTGCTCCTCTTCCTCCCTTCTAATGCTGATGATGTTGCCTAGTTTGGATAATGAAACGTCTGAAAGAAAACAATCAAACTTAGAGAGCACCAAGGACCCCATAGATTCCTCCTTCTCCTTCTCCTTCTCCTTCTCCTTCTCCTTCTCCTTCTCCTTCTCCTTCTCCTTCTCCTTCTCCTTCTCCTTCTCCTTCTCCTTCTCCTTCTCCTTCTCCTCCCCCTTTCCTCCTCCTCCTTCTCCCTGCAAACCAACTCTCTTCAAACACTGATGATGTTACTTAGTTTAGATTATGAAACGTCTGAAACAAAACAACCAAGCTCAGAGAGCACTAAGGATCTCACCCTCCTCCTCCTCTTCCTCCTCCACTTCCTCCACGAACCCCTCTCTCTTCTACTAATGATACTACTTAGTTGAGTAATGAAACATCTGAAAGAAAACAACCAAGCTCAGAGAGCACCAAGGACCCCACAATTCCCTTCCTCCTCCTCCGCCTCCTCCTCCTTCTCCCCTGTGAACTTCCCTCCCTTCTAACACTGATGATGTTTACCTAGCTTGGATAATGAAACGTCTGAAAGAAAACAACCAAGCTCAGAGAACACACTTTGATATTATTTATTGTTAGCAACAGTTTGGCGAGACTGAGTTTTCTGAATTAGAAAATGAGCATGCTGGTTCTGCATTTCTATTCAACCAGCAAAGAATCACAAATGAAATAATGTCTCCTTTAAGCTTATTATTTTATCCATAATGTTAAGAGACTCACTATATCAGAGGCCACCAATCTTTTGGGTACCAGGGACCGGTTCCGTAGAGAGAGATTTTTCCACGGACCGGAGAGGGTGTAGTTTCGTCTGCTTCCTGCATCCTGCAGGTGGGGTTTCGTTTGGTTTTGCAACCTGATTTTATACAGAATAACAGAGTTGGAAGGGACATTGGAGGTCTTCTAGTCCAACCCTTTACTCGAGCCATTCCAGACCAAAGGCTGTCCAGTCTCTTCTTACAAACTCCCAGTGATGGAGCACCCACAAATTCTGGAGACAGCTCATTCCACTGATTAATTGTCCTGATTGTCAGGAAATTTCTCCTTATTTGCTTCTCTCCTTCATTAGTTTCCAACCATTGCTTCTTATTCTGACTTCAGGTGTTTTGGAGAATAGTTGAGTCCCTCTTCTTTGGGGCAGCCCCTGAGATATTATAAGACTGCTATCATGTCACCCCCTAGTCCTTCTTTTCAGATTAGACTAGACCCGTGATGGCGAACCTATGCCACACGTGCCACAGGTGGCATGCAGAGCCATTTGTGCCAGCACGTGAGCTGCAGACAAACTTACCTCACTGCGCATGTGCGCACCTCACAGCTGATTTTTAGCCAGTTTGAGATCTTTTTCGGCCTCCCAGAGGTTGAGGAAAGCTTCTGCAGGCTTCTGCAGGCTTTTCAGGCTGAAAACTAGGCCCGTTTTGTCACTTCCTGTTTTTCTGGAAGCGTGGGGGTGCATGTATTGCCTTCTGGGTGTTGGCACAAGAGCATGAGCCTGCAAATGTGTGCACAATTTTTGGCACAGGGATCCAAAAGGATTAGCTATCACTGGACTAGACATACCTAATTCCTGCAACCATTCTTCCTATGTTTAGCCTTCGCTCCCCTAACTATCTTTGGTCTTCTTCTCTGCACTCTTTCCAGAGTCTCAACATCTTATTTCTATCATGGTGACCAGAACTGGATGCAATATTCTAAGTATGGTCTTACCAACACATTATAATGTAGTAAATTTCTGGCATCCCGTGGCCCGGTGCCAATCGATGGACTGGGAATCCCTGCACCAGAGATGGTATTCAGCAGGTTCTGACCATTTCTGGAGAACCGGTAGTGGAAATTTGGAGAACCAGCAAATACCACCTCTGACTGGCCCCGCCCCTATCTCTTCTCTGCCTCCTGAGTCCCACTGGCTGGGTCTTCTTTTGTTGCCCTGCACAGGAGAACAGAGCTGGAAAGCAGGTTAGTGGGTGGGGTGGGAATGGGGATTTTACAGCATCCTTCCCCTGCCATGCCCACCAAGCCATGTCCACAGAACCAGTAGTAAAAATTTTTGAATCCCACCACTGCCCTGCACTATATCAATAGATTACAAATATTTGAGCAGATCCCTCTCTTCATTCTCCCTACCCACTTACTTTAAAATAATTAAGCAGAAGTACACTTACTGTAAGAGGATACACATAATAAAGGAAGCATGATTTTCCAGCATCATTATTTTTTTTTCAAAATAATTTGTATTTCTTCTTAGAAAATAAAAAGTAGATGTTTGCTATAGCAAACTTTTTAGAAGTGGGCCCCCTTATCCTCTTTTTCCTTAAGTGATGAATGTGAAGTTAAGACCATTCTGGAGACCTAAAGAATTATTTGACTTGAGTGAACTCCACTGGAACAAACCATCACTGCAGCTCAGTAATTCCAGGGTCATTTTTCTGCCATTATTTTCCAAGTTATGTCTCCTTGCAGTTTGCAATGTCTCGGGCAATCTGGATTTACAGAATGCAGCACTAAATAAAAATGGCTCGCCTGTAGATGTGGAGAACACAGTCGGTTGCCCAGCCCATGAAAACAGCTTATGCTTGTTTTTATCATCATTATTTAATATATTTCATGATATGAATCAATACACATTGTCCATAATTACTGGAGCCTAAAATTTCCAGACATTAAACTGATTGTTCTTGTGAGTACGATCAATTCCATTCCGTGTCCTGACACGTCACGGTAAACTTTATGAGCAGGTCAGTCACGCATGAAACGTAAAATGCTTTTTCATGGTGGGCAGAGAACCAGAGAGGTGGAGAGAGTTAAATCAAAAAAGCCTCTTTCAGATATTCTCTGGCCAGCTTTGATTTTGTTATCCTAGCAGCAAGGATTCAAATTGGAAAAAATTTCTAAGCTGGCCTATTGACTTCTGTTCTGACCCAAACCTTGTTCCAAGGAAACAAACAGGAAACAGAGGTAACAGCAAAACCTTTTAATGATTCTTTACGAATTCTGTTCCTTCTCGGTTAAAAGGCTGTTTCAAACTAATTGTCTCTGATAAGAACGAGCCTTGCCAAGGTTGTGCAAGGCTGCCAAGAACACCAGATAAAGTTGCCAAGAAATATTTCAAGTACCAAGAGTCTCCAAACACAAATTAAGAGAGTCCAAACATCCACAAGGCTTGAGTGCAAAAACTTCTTTGCTTCCTGCAAAGAACTCCAGTTTCTCAGCTGGCTTTTATCTCTTAAGGGAGGGGCCATTATCTTGCAGCCTTATTCCCGAGTCGTCCGTGCTGCTGAAGCTGCTCTTTCCTTCGAGCAGCCCTGCACACATGTGCACTGGGCATGGGCTCCTCAGGGATCTCTTCATCACTGCCAGCCTCCACAATCTCCGAAGGCAGCATTCCACTCCCTGTTGGTCCTGACCCATCCCTGCATCACACACAGGTCCCTCATCTGAGTCTTTGCTCTCCAAGACATCAGCCATCTGCACCTGCTGCTGGCAGATCACAACAACTTCCAAAACAACTCACTTGTTCCAACGCAGAACTGTTAACCTGAAGTACTATTTTCTGGGTACAGATATGATAACGCAGTTTGAATGTTTGTCAAAGTGATGGGTCAACTATAAACATTTTTTAAACATTTGTGAATGACAGTGTTCCAGCCAGGCATGAAGAATCCAAACCATCCATTAGGTTACTGCATAGAAGATTTATTCAACCCTTGTATACAACAGTCTAATGAATTAAAATTCAACACTAAATTGAATAGGTCAATGAAATTCAGGACCAGTTGGATTTAGATTGCATGTAACAATTTAATGATTCTAAGCTGATAATGTGTTTAACTCCACCCACCCCAGCTTTACCTCCTCTTCCCTTACAGTTCTGTCTCTATAAGTAACAGTACAGGTAGTCTTCAATTTACAACCACAGTTGAGGCCAAGATTTCTTTCGCTAAGTGAAACATTT
The DNA here is from genome assembly GCA_023653725.1 of Bungarus multicinctus. NCBI lineage: Eukaryota > Metazoa > Chordata > Lepidosauria > Squamata > Elapidae > Bungarus > Bungarus multicinctus. The sequence continues at coordinate 59,263,421 of CM042849.1, forward strand.
TCGTCCCATTTTAGGGCCCTTCTTACTACAGCTGTTAAGTGAATCCCTGTGGCTGATAAATTAGTAACCCAGTTGTTAATGCTTCTGTCATACCCTTGTTGGAGTCCGATTCTGAGGGGGAGATTGAGCAGCTGACAGGGAGTGGGAGTGTGGCTCTGGTGGCTGTGGAGGAAACTGGGGAAGGGCACAGTCCAGCTGGGCATTCAGAGGAAGACCCAGGGCCATCCTCTCTTCATCCTAGGGCATGCAGGGAGGAACGGAGAAGGGAGCAACATGGCTTGTGAGAGAGAAGAAGGCCCTGATCCCTTTCATTAGCTGCAGCTGGGAAAACAGGATATAAGTGGGGCATTTGCACACAGCTCCTTGCTGGAAGCAAAGCGTACATTATCTTTGTTGAGGCTTATCTGGGTTTTGGGGTCCTCCCAACTGTGTGTACTTCGTTATCTTTTAGAAGTCTGAAATTTATCATCCTGGCCTGTTTTTTTAATTTTTAATTATCTTTACTTTGGGTTCGGACTGCATTTCTTCCCTTCATAGACTGTTTTTGGACGAGTTTGATCTCCAGCTGAGGATAATTGGACATTGGGGCCAAGTTGGAGGCATTAAAGGGAATTTATTCTACTTTGGTGACTTTGTTATTTTTGTGCCATGCCCTGGGTCATCACAGCTTCCCCATCGTCTTTGCTTTTCAGAAGGTTGCCAAAGGGAATCATGTGAGCTCGGGACATAGCAAATATGAACCATTGGCCAAGGATCTGAATTTTGATCATGTGATCACGGGAAATGCTGCAAAAGTCATAACTGAATAATGGCCATAAGTCATATTTTTCAGAGCTGTTGTTACTTTGGTCACTTAATGAACTGTTGTAAGTGGAGGACTAGCAGCACTTACAGACACCCAGAGGGTTTCCCCCCAAGAAATGCAAATTAAACACTCTTTCTCAAATCTATTTTAATAATGCTAAATTGATCAATGTCTTTATTACTAATTTTTATTTCAAATAGAAACATTGATATCTCCTCTTTATTTTGCCTTCTCAGCCTTAAAAGCAAAAACCCAAAGCAAACTGAATTATAAGCTTATTACTATATAGGTAAAGGTAAAGGTTCCCCTTGCACATATGTGCTACTCATTTCCGGCTCTAGGGGATGGTGCTCATCTCCATTACAAAGTTTAAGAACCATCTCCGTGGTCATGTGGCCAGCATGTCTCAATGCCGAAGGCACACAGAACGCTGTTACCTTCCCACCAATGTGGTCCCTATTTTTCTGCTTGCATTTTTTATGTGCTTTCGAATTGCTGAGTTGGCAGAAGCTGGGACAAGTAACGGGAGCTCACTCCATTACGCAACGCTAGGGATTCGAACCGCCGAACTGCCGACCTTTCTGATTGACAAGTTCAGCGTCTTAGCCCCTGACCCAACATGTCCCCTTATTATTATATGTTGGTTAATAAATGTACAGACTTAAAAAATGAGTTATCCCAGAGATATTATAAATAGCTATAAGAATAATTTTTCTTTTGTTAAAAGGAAAAAAAAAAGGTATACGCATTCCTCTCTACTTTGAAGTCATTTTTCCTTGGAAAATGCAAGATTAAAACACCCACACACATAAAAACACACATGCACACCCACACATGCTGGTCCTCTTACTCTACGAACCATTACTTACAGAAATGGATTGTCTCTTTGAAAGGCATCACTTACCAAGAGTCATTTTATTTCTAGTTGAGACTTAAACATTTTTTAAATTACCGATTCTGAAAGTATCATTAAAGTGCCAATCTGTCTCTGTCAAAGTTATGTCTCAAGTTTCATGCTGATCCTTTCCTTCTTCTATACTACCCCAGATTCAAAGATGGTAACTTTTAAAATTGAAATTGAAAGCTGTCCAAGCCACAAAATTTCCCACCATCCGTAAAGGAAAACCAACATTTGATTCTAGTTGTCATGATAGTACTAGCAATTAGATTTATATACTGCTTCGTAATGCATTACAGCCCTCTCTAAGCGGTTTACAGAGTCTGCTTATTGCCCCCAACAATTTTGGCTCCTCATTTTACCCACCTCGGAAGGATGGAAGGCTGAGTCAACCTTTGAGCCTGGTGAGATTTGAACTTCCAAATTGCAGGCAGCCAGCAGTCAGCAGAAGTAGCCTGCAGTACTGCACTCTAACTACCGCGCCACCGTGGCTCATACGATGAGCTTCATATAAATTTTGGGAAACAGAGGTGACATTTAGCCAATTTGGATCAGTTCTAACATACCGGTAGTAGAAATATTGACCAGTTCAGAGAACCAGCAAATACCACCTCTGATTGGCCCGGCCCCCGCAGTTACATCTCCCTATATCCTTGTTTTTTTAGCTCATTGCCATGCCTAAGCTGTTTGCCATGCCTAACCTGAGCTAAAAAACAGTTCAGGTAGCTTACCAGCATGGACAGAAGTCTGTAGTTGAGCCCTTTGCAAAGCTCAGCTGATTCGCATGATTGCCGCATCCCAGCTGAGCTTAAAAACAGTGCATGCATAGAACCGGTAGGAAAAAAAAACTTGGAAACCCACCACTGGAAGTGAACCTAATAACACAATGGGGACATAGCATATGAGGTAGGTTTCATATTGTGCAAGCCAAAGACCGCCACGTTCTTGCCATAGCTACGTCATGCTAAAACACATCAGGCAAAGCAAGCACTAGGACATAAAATTATAAAGCTGAAAGGGACCTTGGAGAACTTCTAGTCCAACCCCCTGCTGAAGACAGGAGATCTTATTCCATCCCTGTCAAATGGTTGTCCAATCTATTTTTGAAAACCTCCAGGTGCTCACAAACTTTAAAATTTAACAAAATTACTTCTGTGCCGCTTTTCAGTACAAAAGATATCGAAACTACATAGCAATACCTAAAATCCAGTTTTGTTTACCACCGTGTAAAAAAGATACTGAGACTCTTGAAAGAGTGCAGAGAGCAAAAATGATGATTATGGGACTGGAGGCTAAAACATATGAAGAACAGCTGCAGGAACTGCGGTTGTCTAGTCTAGTGAAAAGAAGGATTAGGGGTGTTATGATAGCAATGTTTCACTATCTAAGGGGTTGCCACAAAGAAGAGGGAGTCAAGCTATTCTCCAAAGCACCTGAAGGCAGGACAAGAAGCAGTGGGTGGAAACTCATCAAGGAGAGAAGCAACTTAGAACTAAGGAGGAATTTCCTGATAGTGAGAACAATTAATCAGTGGAACAGCTTCCCTCCAGAAGTTGTGAATACTCCAACACTGGATGTTTTAAAGAAGAGATTGAATAATCTTTTGTCTGAGGTGGTATAGGCTTTCCTGACTAAGAAAGGGGTTGGACTAGAAGACCTCCAAGGTCCCTTCCAACTCTTGTTGTTCTATTCTATTCTATTCTATTCTATTCTATTCCATTCCATTCCATTCATTTTTCTATTCTATTCCATTCCATTCCATCCCATCCTATTCCATTCTTTTTCCATTCCATTGTTCTGTTCTGTTCTGTTCTGTTCTGTTCTGTTCTATTCTATTCTATTCTATTCTATTCTATTCTATTCTATTCTATTCCATTCCATTCCATTCCATTCCATTCATTTTTCTATTCTATTCCATTCCATTCCATCCCATCCTATTCCATTCTTTTTCCATTCCATTGTTCTATTCTATTCTATTCTATTCTATTCTATTCTATTCTATTCTATTCTATTCTATTCTATTCTATTCTATTCTATTCTATTCCATTCCATTCCATTCCATTCCATTCATTTTTCTATTCTATTCCATTCCATTCCATCCCATCCTATTCCATTCTTTTTCCATTCCATTGTTCTATTCTATTCTATTCTATTCTATTCTATTCTATTCTATTCTATTCTATTCTATTCTATTCTATTCTATTCTATTCTATTCCATTCATTTTTCTATTCTATTCCATTCCATTCCATTCCATCCCATCCTATTCCATTCTTTTTCCATTCCATTGTTCTGTTCTATTCTATTCTATTCTATTCTATTCTATTCTATTCTATTCTATTCTATTCTATTCTATTCTATTCTATTCTATTCCATTCCATTCCATTCCATTCCATTCCATTCCATTCCACTCCACTTCATTCTATTCCAAATAAACAACAAAACAAAATAACCAAACCTGGCTGGCTGTAGAGATACAAACAACATACCAATAATTTCTTCTTTGAAGAAACATCTTCAAAGAAAAAACAGAAAATCCAGTTGCCTGTTGAAAAAGCACCTTTGGAGCACCAATACTTCACATTTTTATAACACAAGCATCCTAAATGTTCAAGTGGATTTCCGCACTCCCACACATGTACGTTTTGCTTCTTCCATTTCTGATCTTTTTCTAAAAAAAGGGGGTGTGGGAATAATAGACTTGCTTCTAGAGACGATTTGAAGGCACAATCGGTTCAGCTTAACAGAGATACCATAAAGCATCTCAACGTTTTTATAGGACCAGAGGTGTTGTTTGTTTTAATTACAGCTCACAGATGGAATTTTTAAGCAACTTTTTGCCGCCTTCTAAGTGAAAGAAGAAAATAACAAGTAAGTTGCAGGGATAGCATGGCGAAGAATTTAATTAGTTTAACCTCATTAATAGGCAATTTGATCGGATACACTTGATTGAGCGAGACCACTAGTAGGGACCTGGCCTGAGCAGACAATTATTTATGACTAATGAGACAATGGCGGCAAGATTTGTGTTTGGTTTTGCTTTTAATGATTCCCACCCCCATTTGTGAAAGATAAATTGATCAATGTTTTTGATTAGGCCAGCTAAATAAAACTTCAGAGACTTTCTGAGTTTCATTTATTTATTTAAAGACTCAGTGGTGGGATTCAAATTTTTTTTACTACCGGTTCTGTGGGCGTGGCATGGTGGGAGTGGTGTGGCTTGGTGGACGTGGCAGGGAAAGGATATGCAAAATCTCTATTCCTTCCCTACCCCATTAACCTGCTTTCCAGCTCCGTTCTCCTGTGCAGGGCAACCAAGGGAGACCCAGCCAATCAGGCAGAGAATAGATGGGGGCAGGGGCAGACAGAGGTGGGATTGGCTGGTTCTCCGAACTACTTAAAATTTCTGCTACCGGTTTTCCAGAACTGGTCAGAACCTGCTGAATACCCACCTTTGTAAAGACTGCATATGTCCACCCATTTCCCAACAAGGACTCTGGGTGGTAGAGAATACTTGAAAGCAATGATGAAAAACAGGAGAATTGAGAGAGAATTGACAGGAGAATAGAGAAAGAATAGAATAGAGCCAGAATGGACCTTGGAGGTCTTCTAGACTAGCCCTCTGCTCAAGCAGGAGATCCTTTACCATTTCAGACAAATGACTGTCCAGTCTCTTCTTAAAAACCTCCAGTGATGGAGCGCTCACAACTTTTGAAGGCAATCTGTTTCATTGGTTGATTGGTCAGAACATTTCTCCTTACTTCCAGTTTGGTTCTGTCCTTGATTTGTTTCCATCCATTGTTTCTTGTCCTCCCCTCTGGTGCTTTGGGAAATAAATTGAATCCCTCTTCTTTGTGGAAGACCTTCAAATATTGGAATGTTCCTCCTCCTCCTCCACCACCACCTCCTCCTCCTCCTTCTTTCTGGAAATTGCACTCCCTTCTAGCACTGATGATATTACCTAGTTATGGTAATGAAACACCTACAAGAAAACAACCAAGCTCAGAGAACGCCACTCAATTTCCACATTTTCACTCTCCCAAAATCTCCTTGGCTATATCCAGGTAGTCATCAGGAGTCAAGCAATTCTAGTAGGATTGCTCCTACAGCTTTAAATTAGCACCTCTTTTGGTCAAAATAAATAAATAGAAATCCAGTATACCCTTTCTCCAATTTATTTCTCTTATTACCAAGACTATGAAAATAAAGGAAAATAAAGGGTCCCTAATTAGGTTGAGAAAGCCTGAAATAGTTGATGCTTGATCAAAGAAATATGTCGAATCACACAGAAGCTTATTTCATTTTAGTCCTGCTCCTCTTTATCATTTTTTTAAACAAAATGTTGTTTGTTTGAAATCTTTTGATCTTATTAGTCTCCATGAAAGTGCAGGAAAGACATTGCAGCTCTCTTAAACTGTAATTCCACTCATTGTTTTTTTTTTAAAAAAAACCCAACAAACCTATAATTATGCACACATTGCTCAGTTTGGAAGAGATTTCTACACAATATCTGTCATTGTCAAGATAAACTACTGCTTTTAGTGGAGCAGAAACACACACACACATACACACACACAGACATGTATGTATGTATGTATGTATGTATGTATGTATGTATGTATGTATGTTTGTATGTCTATGTCTATGTCTATGTCTATGTCTATGTCTATGTCTGTCTGTCTGAGCATGCATGCATGCATGCGCATGTTGTGTACAAATGAGTGATCAGCAACTTGAAAGGCTGGTACGAGTTGAAATAAAGTATTGCCATTTTCTTGAAGTAGTACTCAGATATCTAGACACTGAAAACAGAATGTTACCTAATTATTTTATTTTATGAATTCCATATGCAGCACATTTGAGGTAGCCACATTGCTGGGAAAGAAAACAACAACATTTTGTTTTGATGCTGGACTCCATGGTGTTCTTTAAACTAGTACAGGTCCCAATCTCTCTCTTCCTCCCTCCCTCCCTCCCTCCCTCCCTCTCTCTCTGTCTCTCTGTCTCTGTCTCTCTCTGTGTCTCTCCATCTCTCTCTCTCTCGCCTCGTCTCTCCATCTCTCTCTCTCTCTCCCTGTCTCTCTCTCCCCTCTCTCTCTCCATCTCTCCATCTCTCCCTCTCTCTCTGTGTGTCTCTCTCTCTTTCCCTCCCTCCCTCCCTCTCTTTCCCTTATACATTAACAAAGATCTGTGGCCAAAATGACCGCAACTCAAATTCAAATGCCACTACAGAAAACACCAAATAATTCACACAAGTGCAATGCTGCATACACTCTTATTGGCAGGAAAACAAAATGTCTTCACATCGGAACGGTCCATTTCTAAAAATAGGGGTGTTCTGAACTTTTTGGAAAACGGTTGCGGTCACTATGACCATGGGCCTGTGGTTATGTGTTAATGGTGTTCATTCTAAAATCTCAAATTCTTAAATCTTACATCTAACCAAGGAGAAAAGCAAGAATTAGAACTGTGATGGTGAACCTTTGGCACACATGCCACAGGTGGCACGCAGAGCCATTTGTGCCAGCATGCAAGCTGCAGGCAAACTTACCTCACTGCACATGCATGCACCTCACAGCTGATTTTCAGCTGGTTTGAGGCCTTTTTCGGCCTCCCAGAGGCTTTAGGAAGGCTTCTGCAGGCCGAAAACTAGGCCCATTTTGTCACTTCTGGTTTTTCTGGAAAAACAGGAAGTGACAAAACAGGCCTAGTTTTCATCCTGAAAAGCCTGCAAAAGCCTTCTTGAAGCTTCTGGGAGGCCGAAAAAGGCCTCAAACCGGGTGAAAATCAGCTGTGAGGCACAGTGCAGGTAAGCGGGTGGCAGGGGGTGCGGGGAGATTGCGTGTGCATGTGTATTGGGCATGGGGGGTGTGCATCACCTTTTGGATGCTGGCATGCAAGCACAAGTGTGCAAGCGCGTGCACAAGTTTTGGCACAGGACCCCAAAAAGCTTAGCCACCACTGAACTAGAACTAAGGAGAAATTTCTTAACGATGGGAGCAATCAACCAATGGAACAACTTGCCTTCAGAAATTATGGGTGCTCCATCACTGGAAACTTTCAAGAAGAGGCTGGACCACTGTTTATTTTGATCTTCTGCTTGAGCAGGAGCTCCCTTCCAATTCTATAATTCTTATGTTCTGTGGTTTGAAATCATAACTGCATTGAAAAATAATTGTCCTTGACATTACGACTGTTGTACATCTCCACTGTCTCATGATTGTGATTTGTACACTTGGCAATCACCTCACCTTTACAATAGTCACACTATCCTGCAGTGATGTGATCACAATTGGCAACAAATTGTTTCCAACAAGCAAAATCAACGGGGGAAACTGGACTTGCTTAGCAATTGTAATGATTTGCTTAACGGCTGTGTTAAAAAATGATTGTTACATTGGGTCCCATGATAACTCGCTTAAGGACCACATCACTTAGTAGCCAAAATTCTGGACCCAATTGCAGACTCCTTGTACCGTTACTATATCTTTATTCCCCCTATGTTACTGATAAAGAGATTGAATAATTTGTCTATCAAGACCGTTTGTGTATGTATCCAAATTTGAGGTAGCTATACTGTTACTCCTACAATTCTATGACTCTTGAAGTGGAACTAATCTTCCTTCCAATTATCCAGATTGCTCCCAATGGCAGTTATGAGCTTCTTATTAAGTGCTCAGAACTGTGAAGTCTCCAGAAAAATGGACAAATTTTGTGCTGTAGCAATAGCACAGAGATACTACTGCATCCGAAGGTGACCTAGATACCGCTTAGTTTCTGTTTCAAATAGGAATTTTTGCTGGATATTTTATATCAGAACTCTGTTTTTTTTTCTTCCTCTTAAAATTGTACAAAAACTAATAACCACGTTTAAAAAAAAAAAACATGATGTAGAAGAAGGTGTCAACTCATAAAGCATTCCTGCCCTGCTCTTGAGTTCCCATAAGCAAGAGGGGGGAGAACTGGAGAAGCTTGGTTGCTATGCACATTCCACACATACCTTTCTCCAGATTGTATCCCAGGTTACTAGAGCAAACCGGAGTGTGCATTTTCTACAGCCCGCGAGAGTGCTCCATTGGAACATGTGATTTATGACACACCCTGGGAGGAGTGGTGAAACAAGGTCATAGGTCGGCCATAAATTATGTGGGGTAGAGCCGACTGCACTTGAGAAAGTGCCATAAATAATTGGATTTCTTTTGAAACTTGGCTCAAGGATTATTAATTAATTAGGGCATCTGTTGGAACCCTGAAAGAAGGTCTGGTAGAGCTTGGGGAAGGGTTAAAAGAGGAATCAGCCTGGAATCATTACATAGTCACAAACTAACTAAGTCCAACTCCCCTTGATTGTCATTGACCTTTATCTAACACTAATCACGCACTGACCATTAGTTGAGAAGATTCCTGCACATAGGCTTTTAGCAATCAAGCAGTTTAATTCTTCATATGTGGGCCTGGATTTTTAGGCCTGACACATCTTGTCATGCCCCTGGTGGATACTGACTCTGAGGGAGAGGAGGAACAGCCAACAGGGAGTGGAAGTGGGGCTTCGGAGGTTGTGGAGGAGGCTGGAGAATGGCAGAAGCTAGTTGGGCAGTCAGAGGAGGACCCAGGCCCATCCCCTCTCCATCCTAGGGCATGCAGGGAGGAGAGGATAAGGGAGAGATGTGGTCTCCTCAGTAGGAGAGGGCCTTGACCCTCTTCATGAGCTGCAGCTGTGACAACTGGATAAGAGGACGGACATGTGTACGGGCGAGTGCTGGAAACAAAGTGTGGAAATATCTCTAGTTTATTGTTCCTCTCTGAGTTTGGTATCCTTCCCAGTGTGTGTTCTGACATCTGTGGACATCTTCAAGCCCTTATCTTGCCTGGTTTGTGTTGTTTTTTACTCTTTATAATTTAAACAGCATTTCCTCCTTCTTATAACTGCTTGTGTGGGAGTTTTTTGTCTACTGTCAAGGATATTTGGAACTTGGAAGCAAAGTGAAGGAATAAAAGGGGCTTCACCTGTTTTTTGTGATTGTGTTTATTCTGTATCCCACCCTGGGTCATCACACATCTATGGGAAAATGTTTTGAAGTGTAACCAGAGGTGGTATTCAGCATGTTCTGACCGGTTCTGGAGAACCGGTAGTGGAAATTTTAAGTAGTTCAGAGAGTTGGCAAATACCACTTCTGACTGAATATTTTACAGTATCCTTCCCCTGCCACGCCCACCAAGCCATGCCCACAGAACCAGTAGTAAAAAAAATTTGAATCCCACCACTGGGTGTAACCATGATTTCAGATCCTCAACAAGCATGGACTTGATTATTAGAGGAGCATTACAGACAATCAATGTCTCTTTCAAGTATACTGATTTCTCTTCGGTAGAAATCACAGCTGTAAATAGCAAACAATGCAATGGCTTAATTTTCTTTAGCTGCCTTGAAGCTTCTAACTTGTAACAATAGGTTATGAGATTTCTGGAAAAGAACGCACTGTGTTTAGTATTTCTGAGCAATGTTTATCCAATATTTTAGAACTCAGCTATTATACTGTGGGATGTTCTGATTTTCAGCAGTGCTGTTCAGTTTGAAGTGAAAAGAGCAGGTTAAATATTATGACGATTTCCACCTCCCCACCAAGTAAGCATTTATTAGATAATAAAACAAGCCTGGAATGACATGAGTGTTGGAATTCTTGGGCTTTTTTCCCCCGATGGTGAAATGCCATTTTCACCTAAATAGAAGGCTATGTAAATCGAATAGAAAAATAGTGGTCCTCTTCCATAGGTTCTGTATTCTGTATAAATACAGAGAAAGGGAAAGGCTTGCCGTCTGTTTTAAACAGCTCAAACAAATCTATTAAATTAAGTTTGATTGCTAATTCAAAAAATTATGCATGCCTCTCTGAATAGCACATAGCGTATCATGATTTCGAAAAGAAAGCATTGAAAACCAAAGTGGGATGTTTTGTCTTTATTACAAAGACATTTCCGACTGTTAACTTTTAATTGATTTTTCTATTTATTTCATATTTAAAATTTGATTTCTGTTGTTGGTTTAAACCCTAGAGGATTCTCCCGTTTCTGCTTCTAAATTCAACGAGTTATTATAATACATTATAATAACATGAAGACATTCTTCCCCCTAGCACTTAGAAACACAAACCAATAAGGTGATAGTTTTCATTTTTAAAGTATGTGTTTCTTCAATACCTTTCCCAAATGATGTCTTAAGTCAATATCATTTCTTCTTTATTCTTCCTTGATTAGTCATGCAAGTAAACCTAGATAATTACAGATCAAGGAATGAAGATAACATATAGGAAAGCAGTAATATGTTAGCCAAATCTCTTGGTAATAAGAAAAATGCAACTACTTTACTCATAGGAGGAAATCAACATGGAGGAAATGATAGTACATGGAAGGCAGTAATATCTAGAGAATTAATATCTGGAAAATTTGATTTGCTCCAACATGAATAGAGAAAGATATTCTTTGGGCTATATGATTGTATGGGTTTTTTTTATAAAATGTTTTTTTAGCTTTGGAATATTTTTCAATATCGTGATTATTATTTATCTTATATTTGTTGTGTTGATCCCATTTACCAATCAGTGATTGGAGCATTATTGTAAAAGAAACATGGAACAAATAAATATGTAAATAAATAAAAATGTAGTATTGACTTGAAGATAAGGCTTAAGGATAATATGAAGCTATCAGAGATATGCAATGTCAGGAAAAGGAACCAGGCCACCAAAGAACATTGTCAACTCATAAAACATTTACATGGCTGCTTTAAAGTTGTCAACAGAAAGGGAGGGGGGCAAAGGGGTTTGAAAGAGCAGCGCGGCAGCTTGGAAATTGAAATTGCATTCCATACACAGTTTTTCAGAGATTGTAACTAGGTGACTGAAGTTTCTGCCGCGCAAAAATCTAATTGGAGAACATGATTGATGACTCTGGGCTATGGATGTGTCCCATTGGAGAATATGAATTATGATACATCCAGGGGATGGGGGAAATCCAGGGTCATGGGTGACAATGAATTATGTGTCTCAGAGTCGGCTGCACCCAGATAGTGCCAACATGTTAACTCCCAATAAATCCTGTTTAGTTTTGGAAGTTTGGCTCAAGACTCATGATTTAATTGCGGTAACTGCCGGAATCCTGCCAAACATTATGGCTGGACACCCACAAAGATAATACCAAACAGACCATAGCAAAACTCAAAGAATGCAAAATCCGAAGAAATGGAGAGACCTGGCCTATAACATTGCCAAGCGTAAGACATGACTAAATGGACATCATCCTTATCATGTAATATCTATGAAGATTCATCCAGGTCATGGTTATCCCAAAGAGCCTTTTTCAAAAGGCGACTGGACTTTGTTGCTCCTTGAAGGTGTTTTGCTTCTCATCTGAAAAACTTCTTTAGTTCTGCCTGAATAGTGGAGGATGAATGGATTTATATTCTTTGCAGTCATCTGATCATCAACACTCATTCTGAGAGACGTTGACGCCACTTGGAGGTTTATCTGTGCCCTCAGGGTCACCTGAATCAGTGTGCAAATGGATGTGGAACCTTCTTGGAATTGCTGAAAATTCAGCACTGCAGCAGACTCTCAGAAACAGTGCTAAACAACCAGGTGACTGCAAGGGATATAAATCCTTCCATCTTCCACCATACAGTCAGAACTGAAGAAGCTTCTCGGATCATGAGAAGTGAAATGTCTTCAAGGGAAAACAAAGTCCAGTTGTCTTTTGAAAAAAGCACCTTGAGGAGCATCATGTAATGCCAACTAAGCTTTTCCTATGTCCTCTATACCCCCATACCCTATAAACATAAAGTCTGTGAAAAACCTTCAGATCATCCCTATTCAGAATTCTTTGAATTCAGAAGAACTGTTCTAAAGGTGAACTTTATGTAATGCACCCTGTGTCAGCCTTGGAAGCCATTTGTCAAGCCCGAAATTGACATAAGTAGCCATTTTAGTTAGTCTTAGTATATATTATTTTTCTTACTTTCTCTGTGGCAGTCATGGGGGGAAGGGTTTCAGGCTTGCCACATTCCTAAGGGGGGAGGAGATAGAGAGAGTTGTTTAGGCTAGGTGATTCTTCTTCCCGTGGGAAAACGAGCTGTCCGAGCTTAGGCCCCATGAGGTAGAGATTTATGACATCAAGCAACATTGAATTACTTCTACTGGAGAATGTGACTTTTGGGGGGTTGTTTCTAACTTGCAATATTGTGGGGTAATTCCGGGTTGTGTCAGATGCGGAATTACCATGGACTTTGCCAATTTGATACTTTCCTAAATAAAAGAAATCTTTTTTGAAGATGGACTTTGTTCTTTTCTTTTTAAATGAAACCTGACACCATTTTTTTACTTGGAAGCTTTGTGGCTGCCACATTTAGTGCCTGGGAATTTGGGAGGGGGGATTTCATACTGAGGTGGGAGATTAGACACAACATTCCTTCTCAGAGAGTCAAGGACCTGTTGCCCTGCACCTGGAGGGGAGTGACTGGAGGAATGTCTCCAGTTTGGACAACAATTTGATTGGGCCATGTGAGGGGCTGGTGGGTGCAGGGATGGATCTTGGATTTTCTTTTGGGAAGGGAAAACCCAGAACACTCAGATTCAGGTTTTCCCAGTTGTGCCAATATGACAACTCTAATAAAATGGAACTTTGAGGAAATGCTTGTCTTGGAGTTTATTGGTTTGGAGTTGGTTAGTCGGAATGCTGACACCCTGTGCATAATCTGGCACTTTCCAAATGTAGTATGGACTCTTAGTTTGCTCACACCTTGATTTCTTCTGAACCAGTTTCCTTTGTTTTAGCAGAAATGATTTCTCTTTATCAGGAGATAACAAAAAAGATGGACATTTTCCAGAGACGGATGGCTTAGATCTTTTCAATTCTTCATGCAAACTTATACTGAAGTCATAGCACCTTCAACCAAGGAACGGGGACAATGAAATTTGATGTGATAGGGGTCATTGGAGGTATTGTCCAACTTCAGGGACTGAACATTTTATTTGGACCCTGAAGCTTTAAGTGGATCAAGTCCTTGAAGTTTAAAATGATGAATTTTGGAAAAATAGACAAGGGGTCATTGAACTTTTCCAAACTGCCAGGTTATGAAGGTTGATTGAAGTAATGGAAATAACACCAGAAGCATTCATTTCCTTTACAAAGGCTTTTTTCCCTCCTCGGAATACAGATGAACAATCAAAGAGATGTATTAAAGTTCTTGGAATCTATTCCCCACATAGAAGAGAATAAATCTGATCTTCTGTACTGTTGTGGTGATCTTGATAGCTCTGGATAAAGCATGATCCTGGCAGCTATTTTTTAATTATATGAGTCTTTAACTTGGCACCTAGTGAGAAAAAATTGAGAACTGGTTTCCTGAGAAAAATATGTTTTGTTGTAAAGACACTATGCCTATTTTTGTTGTGGGAACGAGACATGGTCTTCTCATTCAGTAGATTTTAACACAACATATAGGTAGCCCTCAACCTGGGATGGTTTCCCCTTAATGACCGCAACTGGGAGGCCCAGGACTGTGGTCATTGAATGAAGCAATCATATAGCATCTCCACTGAGATTGAGGCCATAAGTTGATGAGATTTTTTTTCTTCTTCAGATGTACATGGTTGTGTATGCGTGTGTGTTAGTCTTTAGCTTTTCTCTTCTTGACAAATAAGCAGGCTCAAAAGGAGACCTTTGCAACTCAAAGAGTAGATCATTGATAGCAGATAATGTACGCAATGCCATGACACAGTTACAAAAGCGGCAAAGTCCCAAAAATGATTTTTCAGGAAGCAACTGGACTTTCTGGATTTTCTTTGAAGACATTTTTCTTCTCATCCAAGAAGCTTCTTCAGCTCTCACTGGATGGCGGGAAATGGAAGGATTTATATTTCTTGCAGACAGCTGGTCATTTGCATCCTTTTAGAGGGTCATTGAGGCCACTTGGAGGTTTGTTTGTGTCCTCAAGGTCACCTAAGTAGTTCTCCTGGTTCTTGTAGTCTACAATCCCTTGGGAAATCTGTTCATACTCCCACACCATTCGAAAGGTGTTCATCCCAAATTACATAGCTAAAAGTCTGTAGACATTCTCAGTCATCCAGGTCATTGTTGTTCCAAAGATGATTTTTCAGGAAGCAACTGGACATTTCTTTTTCTTTTGAGTTTTGCTTCTCATCCAAACGTCCTCAATGACTCTCTAAAAGGAAGGATGCAAATGACCAGCTGTCTGCAAGGAACATAAATCCTTCTATTCCTCACATCCAGTCAGAGCTGAAGAAGCTTCTTGGATGAGAAGTGAAACATCTCCAAAGAAAAACAAGGAATCCAGTTGCCTCCAGTAAAAAAGCACCTTTGGGACAACCATGACCTGGATGACTGAATATCTCTATGAATGAAAAGAAGCAAAGCTTGTGAGACACCTGTGCAGTGCTGCCTTCACCATTTGTCCCCATTGTGTGTATCTCTGATTGATAGCCCAACTCAAGGATCTTCAAACTTGGCAAGTTTAAGACTTGTGGACTTCAACTCCCAGAATTCCTGAGCTAACATAACTGGAGGAGGAACTTTGGGAGCTGTCAAGTTTGAAGACCTGTTGTGATTAACCGGCAGCAGGTACAGATAGCTGAGGAGAGCGATGATTCTGATGAAGGGCCAGGACCATCAGGGAGTGGACTGTTGCCATCAGAAATTGTGGGGGCTGGCAGCAGCGATGAGGAGGTTCCTGAGGAGACTATGCCAAATGCGTGTGCATGAAGGATTACTCGGAGGAAAGAACAATTACAGCAGCACAGGTGACTCAGGAGTAAGGCTGCAAGGTAATGGCCCCTCCCTCAAGAGGATAAAAGCCAGGTTTGAAAAAGCATTCTTTGCAGAAAGCAAAGAAACTCTGAAACTCAACTGGTGGACATCTTAGTTCGTGTTTGGAGAATTCTGTAAATTAGTTCTTATCTCTGGGTTTTTGGCAGCCTTGACAAACAAGTTGGCAGGGCTCTTTCTTGTCGGAACTAATTGTTGGAAAGCAGCCTTTTATCTGTAAAGGAACAGAATTGTGATTAAACCTTAAAAGGTGGGGGCTGCTGCCTTTATCTGTGTTTGCTCTCTGGGAACCCGATTGGGTCAGAACAAGACCTCTAGTCTAACTAGATGTTTGAATTACATTATTCACTGCGACTTTCCCTCAACTTTGTTTTTTTATTTTTTGTGTGTGGCTGATAGAAAATCATACCTAAAACTTCTGTTGGGCACAAATTGTCTCATTGTGGCATTGATGGAGGAGACTGATTTCTCTGAGGCTTCCACTATGTTATACAGGATAATGTAAATCAATTCGGGGCATGGCTGAGAAGCACAATTTCTCCTTGTTTTACACAAAGTTACTCTAGAATTTCCATAAGTCTGCCTCTCTTCCCCAGTCTGTCACAGTTAGAGGAACTGCAATTTCTCAAAAGGGCTTTCCCCCCACCTCCCTGCTCAGAGAAAGAAATTTCTGTTTTCCATTGTAATTCTCAGTGTGATTTTTTTTGAATTTCTTTAGGGCTGTTTTCGAGCTGCCTTCATTGATGCAAAGTGGAAAGCTGCTACCTATTTCATTGTTTCTTGCTTCCTTTCCCTTCATTGTTCCACAGACTTGCTTGCTGACTGGCTCTTCGGGTTCTGAGACAAACAAACAAACAAGCAAGCAAGTTTGGAAAGCACACCATCCTTATAGATCTCACTTGCAATTTAATTGAGCTACAAAGGCCAGGAAGGCTGCAGCTGGTGAAAGGATTATGCCCAGTGGTGCGTTTCAATTTTTTTTGACTACCATGGGCATGGCTTGGTGGGTGCACTTTGTGCGTGTGAACACACCTTGCGTGCGCATGCGCACCAAACGCACACTTTGCGCAGGCGCAGAGGCATTTTGAGTCGCCTCCTGGAATCCTCCACTCTCCCTGACGCTTCAGTAGCTGCTGCGTTACCATTGCTGTGCCGTGCAAAGCAGCTGCGCTTCAAAAGCAGGACATAAAGGTCCCATAACTGGAAAGAGACAATTATACCGAGTGAAGAAGAAGTAATAAACAAAATCTTGCAATGCGCTGAAATGGACAAGTTCACTCTAGAAATGAAAAACAAAGATGAATTGGCATATTACGCAATTTGGGACAAATTCTATCATTGGTGGGAGCAGAGAGGAAGGTCTTAAGTTGCTGAAAGGGTGTATGATTGGACGAGATGAAAAGAAGATGAATGATGTTAGAAGTGTAATATATGAATGAACAAATGTATATATGTATATAGTTGAATAATTGTTTATAGGAAAATATATATATGTGATATTGACCCAAAACCACGTCAAACTGACTTCATCATGTTCAATGTTTTTAATTGTTTTGTTCAATATATATATATATATATATATATATATATATATAAACCTTAACAAAGATCCACACATATATATAATATTCTGCTGAAACGTCGCTACAGCTTTAAAAGCACAACTATAATGATGTGGAAAAATAACCGAACAAAGCTGAATACCATACATATAAATACCCGCGAAAACTTAAGAAAACACACATACACACACACACACACACAGATATAGATATAGATATATAGATATATAAAAGTAGGACATAAAGGTGAGTAGGGAGCCTGGGCAGCCAACCCAGAGCATCAGAGAGAACTGGTTCGGTCTCCGCTGCTCATTGCCACTACTGGCTTGGCAGAACTGGGCTGAACCAGTAGAATATCACCACTGATTATGCTGTGAAAAACTATATGTGCCCCCTGAATCATCACAATTTTTGCTTCCAAAAAATCAGCAGCAAAAGCACTGCCTTTCCAACAAATGGGAATGGCTGGTGTTGTATTGGTTTTGGCACAGGATTAAACTTAAATAAAAACAAGGCAGGTTGTTTCATGTTCCAGGATATGGCTAACAAAGCTAGTTATGCCTGGGTCTACAGTAACTACTGCACTGGATTAATGTCTCAAGAACAGCACTGAAGACAGATTGATTCGCACACTGACAATGCCAGCACAAAGTTGAATGTTGGAGTGCCAGACACAAACAGAACAAGTCCTTCTTCTGCAGTGATTCAGTTCCTCCTTATGACGACTGAGCAGCCTAGATCTACAAGCTCCTGGCACCAAGACCCAATTAAAAATGAAGGGCTGTTTCTGCTTTACAGGAAGAAATGTAGAAGAAAGAACTTGAATGTAAGCCATGGGGCAGGAAAGGGATGAAAATGTAAGGGAGCCAGGAACAACTCTACAAGCAGCAAAACAATATGGCACCAAAAAAAAAAAAAAAAGCAATCTTCCAAAGTTCAAATCCAGAGATACTAGTTATTTTCCCCTTTTATTCCCTAACGCTTCTTACTCTGCTCAAGCATGTGGGATTTTGGGCAATGAATCTGACTTCAAGAGGCATTAGGAGGGAGCAGTATTGAGGCACTAGTGTAGGAGATGAGCAGGCTGAGCTTGAAGGTGAGGTTAAATGTGTCATCAATTTAGAATCATTATGTTCCCACAAGAGACTCAAGTCCGTTGAGCCTTATCCAGTGCCAATTTGGCTTGATCATTTGTAGATCAAATTCATAGAATAGAATGGAATGGAATGAAGTGGAGTGCTGTGGGGTAGGGTGGAGTGGCGTGGTGTGGAGTGGAGTAGAATATAATTAGAAATAATAGAATAGAGAATAGAATGGAATGGAATTGAAAGGAATGGAAGAGAACAGAACAGAACAAAACAGAATAGAATAGAATATTTCAAGTGTGTTTGGATACACAAGGAATTTGTCTCTAGTGCATAAGCTCTCAGTGTACATACAAACAACAAAGTAGTAATTCATAGATCATAAATTATAAGATACAAACAACAAGTGATAAATCATGATACCAACATGGGAAGATAGTAGGAAAGATGAGAGGATGAGAAGGATAATCGCAATATAGACCTACTCCATGGTTAGATATCCTTAGTCATAAGACAGGACTGTGGGAATTAGGTGTTTAGCAGAGTGATAGCATGGGGGAAGACTGTCTTTGTGTCTAGTTGTTTTGGCATGCGATGCCCTATAGAGTGGTAAGTAGGTCACAAGTAATAAAACATTGATTTAATGCTTTGAACTCATCTCCCGTTCCTGGTTACCTGCACCTGATAGTTAGCCCAGAATACCTAATGTGGTAAAAACAGGAATTTTGGAGATCGGTAAATCCTATGCCCAGAAGTGATGATCTTCCATGGGAACTGAAAGACAGTTGAAGAATGGACTGTATAGATCTCAAAATTTTTTCTTTAAGAGCACCATTCTTCTTGGAAAGTTTTATCACTTGAAAATTTAGAAATATTCACCAGACCAAACAGGAACACCAACGCGATTACATTCATTCACCTTGTCACTCAAGATTATCATTTCCCTTGCCCAAGCTTGTACAGATAATTACAACACCAATATCATATTTCATTGCATTATATGGTCCTTCATTCTACTATTGCCAGACATCATTAGAAGGAGATGCAAATGGAAGTAACTCTATTCCATCAAGTTTGATGGAATCGAGATGTTTAGATTGGATTTGGCATTATTGTCCTCATAACCAGTCCTTTCCCAAAAATCTGGGATATGCAGATGCTGTTGTTTAATTATATTACAGGTGTGATTACTGTAGAGTCTGTCAAAGATGCTGTGTAGATGAAGGTCATGATTTATTGTCACTGTTCTGACCTAGGCTTCCCTAAAGCATGATGACGACTCCACATCCCAATAAAACCCCTTTTATTTAGTTTAAAGTGAATTCTTCTCCAGCAAAGTCCCAGCCAACAGTCTTTCAAGAGATTTCACAACTACAGATCTTTATCAGGCTGGGAGAGCTGCCAGGCCGATATCTTCCAAACGCCGCTCTGTAGCAGACAATATTTGGCAAGAAGTCAGGAACAGATCTTCACCCTAATGAATTGAACTAATTGTCTCCTGCAAACACCTCTCCCTTTTTGCTCCTCTTTATTCCCTATGGGAGGGGCCATTCACCGTCCATCTGTGGCTTTACTCCCGAGTTGATCTTTGTTCCTTAACTGTTCCCCTTCTACTGGCAGCTCTGTGCATGTGCATACTGGGAACAGGCTCCAGCTGTTTTTCTGCCCCACTGATCTCCAACTCCAAAGACAGCTGATAGCTGTCAGATGGCCCTGGCCCCATCTCTGCTTCTGACACAGAACCCTTGTTAGAGCCTTCCTCAGACTCCAGGATTGGCCCATGTTTCTCCCCAACCTCCTCACTGTCCGAATCTGCTGCCAGCTCTGGTGGCTACTGGTGGGCCACAACAAATACTTTTCTGATCTTCCACCTGTTGATGACCTTGATGTTGTTTCCTCCGCTGAGTTTGACTTTTAAGATTGTCTTCAATCTCATGATGCATTCACTTCTAATCTTCTTTTTGACTTCAGTGCGCTTGATGTTGTCAGCGTGATAGATGCCCAGGTATTTGTGAGCTTCTTCATCCAGACACTTAATCTTATTTCCATAGGGCATCTTGATTCTTTCAGTTTTCACTATTTTCCATGGCTGATAGTAAGAGTAGCTCATTTGTTCAGTCCAAACTCCATTGCAATATCACGGCTGTACATTGTTGAGCAGCAACTATTTCAGATAAGTGTTCTCTCATACATCTTCAAATTATTAATGGGTAGGAGGAGATGGGAGAGGTTGGGAGATGTTTTTGATGTTTCAGAACCAAAGCCTGACTTGTTCGGTATTGTTGACAGAGGAATCAATGTAATAACAAACCGTATTCATGATAGTGATAGAGTTTGCTTTTGTCTTGACCTCTAAGATCCTATTACCACTGACCAGCAACTGTGTCTTGCACTGTGCCATTGATCTTCACACAGAGCTTCTGATGTTTCTACTGATTCCTATTATTTCTACTCACCTCCTTATCCAGCCATGTGGCAGGGAGTTAAATTCCTTATTGCAGTCCAGCCAAACTGTCTTCATGTTGGTCTTCCTTCTCTTGCAGTTTTCCAAAAGCATCTTTTCATTTAGGAAATGGTGTGTGTATGTGTGTGTTCTTCTGCTTTTTGGGTAGTTCCCTTGCTGCTCAGGTAGAAAAGCTTGTTTACAACTAGATGCTGTTGGACTGCATCAGTTACCACACAATAAGAGCCACAGTGGCGCAGTGGTTTGTGGCAGTACTGCAGGCTAATTCTGATGACTGCCAGCAGTTCGATTCTCACCAGCTAAAGGTTAACTCAGCCATCCATCCTTCTGAAGTTGGTTAAATGAGGACTCAGATTGTTGGAGGCAATAGGCTGACTCTGTAAATTGCTTAGAAAGGGCTGTAAAGGGCCATGAAGCGTAATATAAGTCCAAGTTCTATTGCTATTGTTATATACTGTGAGCCGTGGTGGCACTTTGGTTAGAATGCAGTACTGCAGGCTACTTCTGCTGACTGCTGGCTGCCAGCAATTCGGCAGTTCAAGTCTCACCGGCTCATGGTGGACACAGCCTTCCATCCTTCCAAGGTCAGTCAAATGAGGACCCAGATTGTTGGGGGCAAGAGGCTGACTCTGTAGACCACTTAGAGAGGGCTGTAAAGCAGTATATAAGTCTAAGTGCTATTGCTATTAGCAATTTGAAAATTGTTGGTAAGCAGTTAATTGGTAGTTGCTTGGTTCTGCCCCGTTTGTTGAATCTAGATGTTAACTAATCTCCAATTTTACCTCTTTGCAGGATTTTATTAAACTGCTAGGAAAGCATGGGTGTAGGTCAATCAGATATTTAAACTAAAAACCATGCAGTTCAACTTCACTTATTTTTGAGCAATTCTTGATCCTTCCTATCTTTTTCTCCAGCTGTGGGTACAATGGTGCCTTTCATTCATCTTTCATTTCTAAGCCAGATTTAAAGAATGTCATTCCATACAGATAGAAAGTAATCTACAGTACATGTAATCCTTGACTTACAACCACAATTGAGCCCAAAATTTCTGCTACTAAGTGAGACATTTGTTAAGTGTCAACTTGTAACGCATTCCTGCCCTGCTCTTGAGTTGCCATAAGAAGGAGGGGGGAGATCTGATGAAGCAGTTCTGTTGCTATGATCAGAAGCACATTCCATGCATACCTTTCTTCCAGGGATGGAATACAAATAAAGTTGCCACTGGTTCAGTGGGTGTGGCTTGGTGGATGCGCTTTGCACGCATGCACATACTTTGCATGCACACCTGCACCAAACACACACTTTGCGCAGGTGCAGAGGCATTTGAGCAGGCACAGAGTTGTTCTACCTCTCCTCCTGCAAGCCTGCACGATGCCAGTTGCTGCAGCAGCTGCCGCGCAGCGCTATTCTGCACCACGCAAAGCAGCTGCACTTCGAATTCTGGCCATAAAAGTGAGTATAGGACACCGGGCGGGTGGGCGGGCCAAACACAGAGCAGCGGAGAGAACCAGTTCTCTCTCTGCTGCTCATCGCCGCTACCGGCTCTCGAGAACTGGGCAGAACCGGTCGCATTTCACCTCTGCTTTCTCCAGATGATGTCCCAGGTTACCAGACCCAACCAGAGAGGTGTGTTTTCTACAGCCCCTGAAAGTGTTTCATTGGAGAATGTGATTTATGACACACCCTGGGAGGAGTGGGGGGAAACAGGGTCATAGGTGGGCAGTAAATGATGTAGGACAGAGCCGACTGCACTTGGGAAAAGTGCTGACATGTTGCTCCTAATAAATAATTGGATTTATTTTGAAACTTAGCTCAAGACTCATGAATTAATTGAGGCATCCGTTGGAACCCGGACATTAAGTGAAATTTTTTCCATTTCATGACATTTTTGGCCACAGTTGTTAAGTGAATCATTGTAGTTGTTAAGTTAGTGCACGGTTGTTAAGTCAATCTGACTACCCCGATGACTTTATTTGTCAGAAGGTCACAAAAGGGGATCCCAAGACCCTGGTACATGGCAACCGCTATAAATATGAGACAGTTACCAAGCATCTGAATTTTGATCACGTAAACCATGGGGATGTTATAATGGTTGCTAGCATGAAAATGGTCATAAGTCACTTTTTCATGTGCCACTGTAATTTTGAGCAGTTAGCAAATGAACTATTGTAAGTCAAGGACTACCTGTATGGAAGTTGATTTGCCTCTCTTCTTTTCACTCCTCCCAAATCTTGTTCTCTTTGGAAGAAACTCCACGGAACTAGCCTAAAACCCAACCAACAATTTCATTTATTTCATCTCCTTTCGACATTAGTTAAAATGATTAGTGCAGGGAAGCATATTTGAAGCGTAAGCATTTGAGTGGCGTTAAGGAGGTTTATTTCTGCCAAAAAATGCCCGACCCTTATAACAGCTTTCTGTTTTCTGCTAGTAGAAAGGTCAAAGTATAAGACGGGACTAATATCACTGTCATTGAATTCACATATTTCAATGCCATTTTTATCGTGCTTTTTTTCTTTGGCAAATATTGGTCAGGAGTCTCGTGAGTTTTCATGCAGTGCAAAAGAAAAAAAGAAAGAAAAGAAGATAATGGATAGCACTCATTTGAAACCACAATGCTTTCATTAAAAGCATTTCAGCACCAGATGGATCATAGCTATCGGTTTCCTTTCTATTCTTTTGTGGTGAGTTGCTTAGGGAAACCACAATAGTGACAGAGAGTAATCTTCAAACAAGGTAAATGCACCAGAAGCTTGGAAGGAGAAGGAGTGGAGGGAACACATCCAGTTTTATTTTCTTTCTTATCCCTTTCTCTTCTCTCCATCCCCTTGTGAACTGAGTTTATATAATTCTTTCTCTAGAATATTTGGGTCTAGCAAAAACCACCCAGAAAATATTCGTTTGGCTGTACTGAGATAGGTTTCTGACTTTTTTTTTCCCTCCTAAAATTGAACTTTTTAAAACGCGGTCTTCCCAAGACATTGGATCATAATGAATTGGCCACTGCAAAAAATAAAAATAACCCTCCAAATGAAATGCAAAGGTTTAGGGCCCTATAAATTGCCATGATGGGTCCGAGGGATGCTTAAAATACAAGATTAGGTCTCCATATTTGGCATGAGCCGATAGAAACTATTTGGCACAGATATTTGGCATGACAGTTATTCGAACTGTTTGGATCCATTTGGCTTGCTGAACATTTCAGTAATGGAATGTTGTTCTAACTAAATAATAATAACAAGAAGATGAAGAAGAATAAATGTTTTTTTAGCACAGGAATAGAAGTGGAATTGAACCTAGAGACATGTGCTAGGGCAAATCATGAACAGTAATAGAATTGAAATGCCAAATGGCTGAACCATCAGGAACCAACAGAATGAATGATTATTTGGGCATTTTAAACTTGGATAACATCAAGCATGAGCAAATTAAAAAAAAATATTAGAAAAGAATACATCCAAAGACTTTGAAAATTGTTAAATATAACATTGAATGACAGAAAAACTATCAAAGCCATCAATACCTGGACCATACATGGCATCGGATCAGGATATTTACAAGACCACATTCTGCCATTCTCCTCTCACCGTCCGGTGCGCTCCCATAGGGAGGGTCTCTTGTGGGTCCCATCGGCATCTATGTGCCGGCTGGTGACCCCGAGGAATAGGGCCTTCTCTGTGGGGGTGTCTGCCCTCTGGAATGGGTTGCCTCCGGAGTTACATACAGCCACGGACCTGGGGACCTTCAGGTGTGCCTTGAAAACCTGGCTCTTTGACCAGGCCGGCTTGGGCTGATTTTAGATTTGGGTATTTTAATTTTTATATTAAATTTTAGGGTTTTAGGGAGGGGTTTTAATTGTTTTCAGCCAGGGCCTTTAGTTTAATTTAGTTTTAACTTTTACATATTTATTGTTTTAATTGTATGGCTGTGCACCGCTCCAAGTCCTTTGGGAGAGGAGCAGTATATAAATATTATTATTATTATTATTATTATTATTATTATTATTATTATTATTATTATTATTATTATTATTATACCTGTGATGAATGGAACAGAACAGAATAGAATAGAATAGAATGAAAACTAGAATAGACTAGGAATAGGAATAAAAATAGGAATAGAAGAGAAGAGAAATAGAATAGAAAAATTGAATGAAGAATAGAATAAAGTAGAATGGAATGGAATGGAATAGAATAGAATAGAATAGAACAGAACAGAATAGAATAATGGAATGGAATAGATTAG
The DNA here is from genome assembly GCA_023653725.1 of Bungarus multicinctus. Taxonomy (NCBI): domain Eukaryota; kingdom Metazoa; phylum Chordata; class Lepidosauria; order Squamata; family Elapidae; genus Bungarus; species Bungarus multicinctus. The sequence goes on from CM042849.1 coordinate 59,288,314, forward strand.
AATATTCTTTATTGGCTGAATGTAATTGGATACACAAGGAATTTGTTTCTGGTGCAAAAACTCTCAATGTACATGCAAACAATAAAGTGATGAGTCATAGATCATAAATCATAAGATACAATAATAAATCATAAGATAAAACCAACAAGTGATAGTCATAAGATATCAATAGAAGTATGAGATGATAAACTGCTGGATTTATTAACTTGACACAAGCTGAATTGGACAGTTTTGTCTGAAAAACAAGAAAATGTGTAACTATTCACTCTGCATAACATCCTCACAGTAATGTTGACATACTTGCTCTGCAGAAATGTTGGCAGAGGTTTACTCCAGGTCAAACAAACAATCGATGAAGAAAAACTTGGATTGGCTGATTATGTAAAAAAAAAAAAAAAAACAGTCAAGACCAAGCATTGATGCAAATTAAAAATAGTGACTTACTAAATGTACCAGAAACAAAAAATGAAAACCAAAATAATGTACTAAAAACACAAACAGAACACTGGCAAGGAACAGGATTACATGGTGTGCTGGATAAGTTCACGGCTTCGAGTTCTTTGTAAAAACAATAAAGGTAGGAAACAAATAATGAATGTGTAACTAAAAATATGTAGCAGTTGCATCAACCAAGACAATCATCTGTGTGGCTCATTTGCTATGACGGACAGGAAAACCAATCCTGAAAGACAATTGCCCACAGTAAACAAAGGGCAAAGATGATCTTCCTTTGGAGAACCTCTACTCTTTGCCCAGTGGTGGATTTCCAAATTGTTTCCTACTGGTTCTATGTGCAGTTCTATGTGTGTGCACTTTGCCCAGGGCTCAAAGACAGACCTCTGTCAATGCTAGTAAACTGAGCTTTGCACACATGTGTGCACACCTAACACGAGCTTTGTGTGCATGCGGAGGGCTCAAAGACCGACCTCTGTCAACGCTGGTAAGCTGAGCTGTTTTTCAGCTCAGCTGAGGTGCGGCAATCTGCTCTGCCACATGAATCAGCTAAGCTAAAAAAAAAGGAAATATAGGAGAGGTAAAGGCAGGGGAGGGTGCGCGGGACCAACCAGTGGTGGTATTTGCTGGTTCTCCAAACTAGTCAAAATTTCCACTACCGGTACGCCAAAACCGGTCTGAACCGGCTGAATGCCACCTCTATCTTCACCTGGAAGCCCTCTTGACATCAAGAAGGAAGCAGAGAGAAGAAGGTCCCTTATCACCACAGGGGTGGAAAAACCCAACACAGAGAAAGAAAAACAGTTGAATCAAGATCAAAGCAACAAAGCTAGCTAGCTCACTGAAGGGTAGCAATTCTTACAGGAGTTCAATGTTTTGCTTGTTTTTAAATCTGTGTAGAAGGTGGAAGAAGCAAACACTCTTTTATTCCTAGCACGGTGCTTTTTCAGGCCAAAGGTTGATCCCGAACCTCAGGCGAAAAAGAAAATTGCTGGGTGTGAAGGGTTCCAGTTGGGTCAAGTGGACAATTTTTTTTTGCCTTTTTCCCCTTCTCTATCTTCTCCAGCTTCCCATCACAACACCCGCAGCAATGCTCACAGCAGCACATGGTCCAGTCACAATAGGTGGAAAGCATCAGATCATGCATTACGGAGCTGACACTTAGCAGTATTGTAGTTATCCATTATAATCCCCTTTAATTCTCACGGCGGTAAGATAATGTCTGAGGTGGGAGAGGAGAGCAGCGGGAGCACAGCTGCGATTGATGAGGAATTATCCTTATAGCTGTTTAAGTGAACTTACTTTACACCTGCTCAGGGTTCGGCTTTGATTCTTAGAAGGCTGTGGTTGTTTTTTTAAAATTCCCTACTACAGGAAGTCCTCCAGGTACAACTGTAATTGAGCCCAAGATTGATGTTGCTAAACAAAGCAGTTGGGTATTTTTTTTCCTGCAATCATTTTTATTGTTCTTTTTCACTTTTTACACATATTGATCTTAATTTTAACAGTGCTGTGTCATCATTATTATACAAATTATTCTATGTGAGAATATGATAAAATAAAACAACAGACTGTTCCAAGGTGGTTTTTTGTAGAATCAGGGTATTCAAGACTGATAAATTCAGGATTTCCAAATAGTGAGGTAGCCCTTTAGATATTGCTCCAAGGGCTCTGATTACAATTCTTCTTCTTCTTCTTCTTCTTCTTTTCTTCTTCTTCTTCTTCTTCTTCTTCTTCTTCTTCTTCTTCTTCTTCTTCTTCTTCTTCTTCTTCTTCTTCTTCTTCTTCTTCTTCTTCTTCTTCTTCTTCTTCTTCTTCTTCTTCTTCTTCTTCTTCTTCTTCTTCTTCTTCTTCTTCTTCTTCCTCTCTCCTCCTCCTTCTTTTCTCTCCCCCTCCTCCTCTCCTCCTCTTCCCTCCTCTTCCTCCCTTTCTCCTCTTCCTCCTCCTTCCTCCTCTTCTCCTCCACTCCTCCTTTCACTATCAGAATATAAAATGGCCCCAGTTAGCCCAAAGCAACTGAGCTGACAAGGTTTCAGCATCTGATCCTGCTACTCCCTTGAAACCAGCAACTAATCCATCTGTGGTTCAGATGCATCAGGATCACTGCTGTACTGTGAAGTGTGAAATCAGACCCTGCTCATGTAAGGATGAGTGAAATAAAATCCCCACGAGTTTCTCTTTTTTTGCAGGAGCCAAGTATCCTCTCACAAACACCCAGTAACCCAAATACCCAGCAAAAATAAAAACAGCGGGGGAACAGATCCAGTACTATTGACTTCATTTTCTGTGCTCCCAAGATTATTCAAGGGTAACCTGGTGTGCAGTGATGGAGACGTAGATTCTCTAAAATGCAATTACATGGTGAGAGAGAGAGAAAGAATGGAAAAAAAAAATCTGTTGTACTTTTAGGAAAGATGCACAGTTAGAAGCGAGTTTTGTTCCTTCCAATCAAATGCAAATACCCAAGAGGTTGGAATTACTGTCTGAATGGTGTTTCAAGTGGGAAAATACATTTGCAGCGAGTTGAACAAATCATCTCTATTTGGGAAATTATGTCTACCATGGAAATATCTATCCAGCTGTTTTGATTTCGGGTGTTATCTTTGGAGAGCTAATTTCACTTTTAAATCTTCTGACTTCCTTGTCAGTTTGACACGAGTTGAATTTTGCCCTTACATGCTGGCATGAATGGTCTCCCGCGGTCTCAAAATATACAGGATGAAGGACAACTTTATGATCAAGAGATGGTAGTAGGTAATTCTCGTGCTACAGACTTTCCACTGCTTTATTCAAAAGGTCAGTTCACACAAATAAGTTGTTGGCAGAAGCAGGAAGAAATAAGTCCTATCTGATGGTTTTATGGTCTCATAGGAAATTTGCAAATACTGAAGGCAGGACCTCGCCAGGAGTAGGCACTATCTTATTGAATTATGTTCTAAGGGACAAGTACCTTATATTTAGTTATTAATAGATACCATATATTTCCTCCAAAGTTGACTATTTTAGGAAAATGGAGATTACACTAGGAAATCAGTGGAGAAAATCCCTGAAATAGAGATGACAAATCATTGCTATACCAGCACCAAGAAAACAAGACATACACATGGCCACACTGCATCTAGAAGATGAGAGAAGAGAATTCTTTATCACCAAGTGTGATTGGACACACAAGGAATTTGTCTTTGGTGCATAAGCTCTTAGTGTACATAAAGAAAAAATAAGATACATTCATCAAGAATCATAAGGTACAACACTTAGTAATAGTCAGGGGTTACTAATAAGTAATCAAATCATATTAGGAAACAAATAAAACAGTATAAATTGTAAAAAATACAAGCAGCACAGTTATAGTCATAAGGGGGAAGAGATAGGTACTAGAAAGGATGAGAAGAATGTAATACAGTCTTACTAAGTAGTTTGACAGTTTTGTGGGAATTAGTTGTTTAGCAGAGTGATAGTATTTGGGAAAAAACTGTTCTTGTGTCTAGTTGTTCTGGTGTGCAATATTCTATAATGTTGTTTTGAGGGTAGAAGTTGAAACAATTGATGTCCAGGATATGAGGGGTTTTGTTGTGGTTAGTCGGCAGCAGGTATAGACGGCTGAGGAGAGCGAGGACTCAGATGAGGGGCCAGGACCATTAGGGAGTGGACTGCTGCCTTCAGAGATTGTGGGGATTGGCAGCAGTGATGAGGAGGTTCCTGAGCAGCCTGTGCCAAGTGCGCGTGCACAGGGTTGCTCTTAGGTAAGAGCAGCTACAACAGCATAGGCAACTCGGGAGTAAGGCTGAAAGATAATGACCCCTCCTTCAAGAAGATAAAAGCCATCTGTGAAACGAACGTACTTTGCAGAAGGCAAAGACATTTTGAAACTTCAGCCTCGTGGACATTCCAGTATCCTGAGTTTGTATTTGAAGATTCTTGTATTGCAAATTATTTCTTGCCTGTTATCTTTTGGCAAGTCTTGCACAGTTTGGCAAGGCTTGTGCTTATCACAGCTAATTATTTTGCAAAAGCATTACAAGGTTTCTGTTCCCTTTGGATTGTGTTTGATTTGTTGGAAAAGGGTGTGGGTCAGAACAGGTCTGCAAATATTTTCACAGCCCTCTTTTTGACTCATGCAGTATACAGTCCTCAATGGAAGGCAGGTTGGTAGCAATTTTTTTTCTTCTGCAGTCCTAATTACTCTCTGAAGTCTGCGTCTGTCTTGTTGAGTTTCAGAACCAAACCAGACAGTTATGGAGGTGCAGACTCAATCATTCCTCTGATCAGCAGCTCTTTGGGCAGTTTGAGCTTCCTAAGTTGACGCAGGAAGAACATTCTTTGTCATTTGGGAGTTGAGCTCAGTTCTTGAAAGGTTTTATAGACTGTTTCTATCGATTTCATCAAATTCATAAAATGAGTGTAGCTCTTATTTGACTGGAGACTACTTGACTGGGATTTGGGGTGGAAATCTCAGAAAAAGCTAACGGCAAGTAGAACTTCCCTATTGTCCTAAGATGACAACAATCACAGCAGTGGTTAAGTTAGTAGTACAGTTGTTAAGTGAATCTGGATTGACTTTGCTTGTCAGAAGGTCATAAAAAGAGAGCACATGACCCCAGGACAATGCAACCGTCATAAACATGAACTTGGTGGCCAAGCATCCAGATTTCATTTCTGTGAACATAGGGATTCTGCAACAGCGATAAGCGTGGAAAAAATGGTCATAAGTCTTTTTTTTTTTCAATGCCATTGTAACTTCAGTCACTGTGAACTGCTGTAAGTCGAGGCCTACCTGTACTGATAAGAATGGAAATTCTTGGGATTGAAGTCCAATTTTCTGGAAGTTTTCCAGCTGAGAAATATTGGGTGGTGGCTTTTTATCAGATAACTAGGAAAACCAAGAAGTTAAAAGTATGGAATTATAGGCTGATTATAAGTCATTATAACTGATGAATATATTTTTATGTACACTGAGAGCTTATGCACCAAAGACAAATTCCTTGTGTATCCAATCTATTCCTATTCCTATTCTATTCTATTCTATTCTATTCTATTCTATTCTATTCTATTCTATTCTATTCTATTCTATTCTATTCTATTCTAGTCTAGTCTAGTCTATTCGAGTCTATTCTATTCTATTCTATTTGATTCGATTCGATTCTTTTTGATTCAATTTGATTCTATTTGATTCGATTCAATTCTTTATTCTTCTGTTCTATTCTATTCTATTCTATTCTATTCTATTCTATTCTATTCTATTCTATTCTATTCTATTCTATTCTATTCTTTATTCTTCTGTTCTATTCTATTTTCCTCTGTTCCTCTGTTCTGTCTGTTTTGTTTTGTTTCGTTTCGTTCCATTCCATTCCATTTTAGCAAGTCTTTTAAAATGAGTCACTCTCTTTTTTTTTAGCGCTTGTTTCTTCTGAAGTTCTCTTTTGTTCAGTTCAGCATCCCATTCTGGCACAGAAGGAAAATAATAATAAATAAATAAGCAAAGCACTGGACAATTTTCTTTAGCATGGAGCATTGCAATAAATCTAATTAGCATCCAAATTAAATTCTAGGACTCCTGATTATTATACCATAAAGTACTGTACCACACTCAGAGATGATTTATTTTAGAAAGAGATCAGGAAATGAATATCTGGTGTCCATTTATAAATATTTGTCTAGGCTCTAATTGTGCATAGAGAAAATAACAAGTTTTAGTAAAAAAAAATAAGGCTGGGAACAGATATATTAAGAAAATGCATTTTTCATTAAAATAAAAAGGCTCTCAGCTGCTAAGCTACTCTAGAAGCCAAAATGTTGTGGTCATTTATCTTTGGCTGAATTCAATTCATATCAGCTTTTTCTTTCCTTTCTTTTACCCCTCTTTCTTCTCTCTCTCTCTCTGTCTCTCTCTCATTGTCTCTTTTATTCCTCAATCTCATTGGGCAAATCAACAAATCAAGTACAGGTAGTCCTCAAATTATAGCAGTTCGTTTAGTGGCAATGGCACTGAAAAGAGTGACCTACAGCTGTTTCCCCCCATGATCATGCGATCAAAATTCAGACCCTTGACAATAGACTCATATTTATGACGGCTGCAGTGATGTGACAAGCAAAATCAATGGGGAAGCCAGATTCATTTTACAACTGTGTAACTAACTTAATAACTGCAGTGATTCTCTTAACAACCATGGAAAGGAAGGGGCAAAACTCACTTAACAATGGTCTTACTTAATAACAACAGACACTTTAGGCTTAGTTGTGGTCATAAATTGAGGACTTACTTCTGACTTGACTTTGCATTTGTGGGTGTTTCATCACTGGAGGTTTTTAAGAAGAGACTGGGCAGCCACTTGTCTGAAATGGTATAGAATCTCCTGCTAGAGCAGGGGGCTGGATTAGAAGACCTCCAAGGTCCCTTCCAGCTCAATTCTGATTGACTGACTATTTGTATTTGTTCATCCACCATTAGCAAAACCAGCTATTGTACTTGTTTTAAGGGAACATCTTGCCCATATCAACTTGCTATACTTCTCTTTCCTGCCCCCGGAGGCTTTTAAGAAGAGGTCGGGCAGTCATTTGTCTGAAATGGTAGATAGATAGATAGATAGATGAGAGGTAGGTAGGTAGGTAGGTAGGTAGGTAGATAGATAGATAGATAGATAGATAGATAGATAGATAGATAGATAGATAGACAGACAGATAGATAGATGAGAGGTAGGTAGGTAGGTAGATAGATAGATAGATAGATAGATAGATGAGAGGTAGGTAGGTAGGTAGGTAGGTAGATAGATAGATAGATAGATAGATAGATAGATAGATAGATAGATAGATGAGAGGTAGGTAGGTAGGTAGATAGATAGATAGATAGATAGATAGATAGATAGATGAGAGGTAGGTAGGTAGGTAGATAGATAGATAAGAGGTAGGTAGGTAGATAGATAGATAGATAGATAGATAGATAGATAGATAGATAGATAGATAGATGAGAGGTAGGTAGATAGGTAGATAGATAGATAGATAGATAGATAGATAGATAGATAGATAGACAGACAGATAGATAGATAGAGACTGAGATTAGATATATACATGTAGTCCTTATCTTATGACCACAATTTAGCCCAACAGTTTATTGGTAAGCGAGACAGCTGTTGAGTTAATTTTGCTCCATTTTACAACCTTTCTTGCCACAGTTGTTAAGTGAATCACTGTAGTTGTTTTTAAAACTTTGCTGAAGGAAAAGAAACTCTTGGATTTGGTGATCAGGATGTGTGATCACAGCTTTCAGATGTGTGCTGAAATAGTGCGATGCAGAGAGATAATGTACTTCTCTTGGACTTCCAATCAAGTCTAGTGATTATGTTCAAATAATTTTTTAAAACCATTCTTTGCCAACAAATCAATTAACAATTGTTCATTTACTCAGTTATGTTTTCTTATTGGTCTAAATTCACTTACTCAGTTAAAGCTTTCTTCCTATCCTTTCTTTGCTTTAAATAAACAAAATAATATTGTTTTAATTGTCCTTTCCCTTTCTTCCTGGCAATTAATATGAAGGGAGGGAGGAAAAAATGAAAGAAAAGGAAGGAAGAAAAAAACCAAAAAGAGAAGGAAGGAAAGGAGGGAGGGAGGGAGGGAGGAGGAAGGAAGGAAAGAAAAAAGAGATGGGAGGAAGAAAAAAGGAAAGGAAAGGAAGGAAGGAAGACAAAAAGAGGAGGGAGGGAGGGAAGGAAGGAAAAATGAAAGAAAAGGAAGGAAGGAAGGATAAAAGAGACAGGAGGAAAGAAGGACCTATTTGAACTGTTTTAATATATCTTGCATTAATGACAGAAAGTTATTTTTCATCTTCTTAAGCCAGGAATGAGTCAGAACCTATTTGCGATTGGATTGACATCAGGTTAATAAGATTATTTCCAGAACATGAAGTTCACCTACAAAATAGATGGGGAATGATCTCGTCAGCCCTGATTACATCTATTAAGTGATAACTTCTTTTAAAAATTTTGTAATGGGATTGAAAGCGCTGGAGGTTACCTATAACAGCTTGACCTTTACAGAAAAATAATCAACAATAAACATATACACATCCACGCATGCGCAGAGGAGGGGGGGGGGAGGAGGAGAGAGAGAGAGACTAAAATAGTACTTGGTTATTATATCTAGCTTAACACATATTTCACTTATTTATGGCACCCTACAAATGTATACATGAGAAATATTGCTCCCTGGTCTAAATTCTGCTTCTCCAGAATTCTGCAGCATTCTCCAGAATTCTGCAGCATTTGAAACCAAGCTCTATTCTTGTTTACTCTCAGAAGTTATACATCTGTCACCGCTGAAGCCATTTTGAGCTGAAACCATTTTGGGAGCATCTTCAGGGCTGCCACAGCCCGGCCAGGTGGAGCTGTGTGTGTGTGTGATAGAGATAGCTGGGAATCATGTGTAGGCAAAATAGCTAATACCCAAGAAGATAGGCTCAAGATCCAGATGGATCTTGACAGAGTAGAACAGTGGGCCATATCTAACAAAATGAAATTCAATGTAGAGAAAAGTAAAGTCCTACACTTAGGCAAGAAAAACCAAAAGTACACATATAGATTGGGTGAAACCAGGCTCAATAGCAGTAACTGTGAGAGGGATCTTGGAGTCTTAGTGGACAACCAGCTAAATATAAGCCAACAGTGTGCAGCAGCAGCCAAAAAAGCTAATGCAGTCCTAAGTTGTATTAACAGAGGGATACAATCAAGATCAAGGGAAGTACTAATACCACTCTATAAAGCCTTAGTAAGACCACATCTAGAGTACTGCATCCAGTTTTGGTCACCACATTATAAAAAAGATGTTGCGACTCTAGAAAAAGTAAGAGAAGAGCAACCAGGATGATTAGGGGACTGGAGGCTAAAATATACAATGAACAGTTGCAGGAACTGGGCTTGGCTAGTCTAGTAAAGAGAAGGACCAGGGGACACATGATAGTGGTCTTCCAATATTTGAGGGGCCACCACAGGGAGGAAGGGGTCAAGCTATTTTCTAAAGTGCCTGTAGGCCAGACAAGGAATAATGGATGGAAACTGAACAAGGAGAGATTCAACCTGGAAATAAGGAGAAACTTTCTGACAGTGAGAACAATCAACCAATGGAACAGCTTGCCTCGAAAGTTGTGGGAAAATAACACTCATGCCTTGCAGTGGTAGAATTCAAAATTTTTTACTACTGGTTCTATGGGTGTGACTTGGTGGGCATGGCATGACTTGGTGGCCGTGGCAGGGGACAGTTACTGCAAAATCCCATTCCCTTCCCACCCCACTAACCTACTTTCCAGCTCTGTTCTCCTGTGCAGGGCGACCAAAGAAGACACAGCCAATCAGCTGGGACTCAGGAGGCAGAGAATAGATGGGGGTGGTGCCAGTCAGAGGCAGTATTTGCCGGTTCTCTGAACTACTCAAAATTTCCACCACCGGTTCTTCAGAACAGGTCAGAACCTGCTGAATACCACCTCTGATCCCATGGGAGCCAAGGACATCTACAGGTGTTAGCAAGGCCTCTCTGCCCAAAATGAGAACTTTGCCATCTTCAAAAGAGAGGCCTGTGTCTTTTAAAAGCAGATGGACTGCTGAATCTGATGCGCTTGTTCTTCTATGTTTTGCTATGCGCTTGTGAAATGGGTGTTTTGTTTCCTCAATGTACAGATCTGCACATGGCTCATTGCCTTGTACTGCATATATCACATTGCTCAGTTTATGTCTGGGTGTTCTGCCTTAGTGTATTTTTGGGTTTGAGGTGTGCAAAATGTTTTGTTGCCTCTTAAAAAAACAAAAACAAAGCCCAGTTGCCTCTTTAAAAAAGCATCCTTTGGGACAACCATGACCTGGATGACTGAGAATCTTCACAGACATTGTAACTCATCCATTTTGTTGAAGAAATAACATTTTCAAAAGTGAGAAATATCCCAAACTGCAGGAGTTTCGTCCACCACAAATATCTGCCAGAGGTTTCACCATGGTCCTGAAGGTTACTGTAGAACTGGAGTCTTCGAACTTGACAGCTTTAAGACTTGTGGACTTCAACTCCCAGAATTCCTCCTCCAGTCTTGTTAGCTCAGGAATTCTGGGAGTTGAATTCACAAGTCTTAAACTGGCCAAGTTTGAAGACCCTTGCTGTAGAAGATGACAGCAATCGGCCACTTCTAAACAACTGATGGAACACCAAAATTTCTGTGACTAAGCGAGACTGTTAACTGAGTCTGCCCCATTTCACGATTTTTCTTTCCACAGATGTTAAGTGAATCACTGTAGCTGTTAAGTTAATTACAGTGTTGTTAAGTGAATCCGGCTTCCCCATTGACATTGGTGTTCTGACCCAGTTAGACAGCCAGCAGGCCACAACAGATGGTCACAAAAGGGATCACATGATCCAGGATACTGCAACCATCATAAATGTGAGTCAATTGCCAAGTGTCTGACCACATGACCATGAGGATGCTGCAACATTTGTAAGTGAAAATAAGTCACTGTAAGTCACTTTTTTTCAGTGCTGTTATAACGTCAATCTCCACAAGCTGAGTTTTAACTCAAGGAAAATTTCCACTTTGACATTCAGAGTGAAGGAGTTTAAGCCTTTTCCACTACAACATCTTCACTTTGAACTCCCATCCCATTTTTGTTTTGGTCCCGTTTTTTAATATCTTGGCATTCAGATTTAATTTCAAAGCCTCTACAATCACATTTAACTTACCTGCTTTAATAAATACGTCGAAGTCAACCAATCCAGCCTTAAAGCACCCAGTCTCCAGAAAGCCAGTTAGACTGGAAGCAATTTATTTCATTTTGGTGGTATCAGGAACAAGACCTCCACACAGTGACAAACAAAAGGAAATAATAATCCTTCAAATCTCAGTAAGAATTATTGAAAAGTAAAGGGTTCTGCTATCTTGTATCTGCTGTCTGATATTCTTGGGTGCTCCTTTATTAAATTCACAAGAGATAATATTGTCTCCCAGATAACCTGCTTTGTTAGCATTTGCTCTGAAATTTAATTTCCTAAGCTTTTCCTACCCCCCTTTTCCTTGCAGATACCAAACAAAGTTTTTCACCTTTGCTTCAACAAGGTTAATTTTCTCAAAACTGACTATAAAACAGAGAAGGACAGCTGTTGGCTGAAAGATAACCTTTCTCTGCACTCCATCTAAAAAATGCCAAATCCATTTTCTGGACCAACGGTAGCATTCCAACGCAAATCTTTCTCAACCTCAGTGAGTGTAAGGTAGATGGACTTCAATTCTCAGAATTCCCCTGCGGGATTAGGGATGTTGAAGTCCATCCGTGTTAAATGTGCTGGGGTTGAGAAACCCTGTTCTATGGCAAGCTTATTTGGGTAGAACCTTTTTGCTGTCATCTGTAAGGTGGGCTACATTTTGAGAGACATCCCATTTCTCAGTAAGGACTAGAACTACCCTGGTTTTGTGAGGCACATTCTACATGGCTGTCCCAAAGGTGCTTTTTCAAAATGCAACTGGATTTCCTTTGTTTTTCCTTGAAGACTTCTTATCTAAGAAGCTTCTTAAGTTCTGACTGAACAGAGAAGAATGGAAAGATTTATATTCCTTGCAGTCGTCTGGTTGTTAGCATTCTTTCTGAAGTCATTGAGGCCACTTGGAGGTTTATCTGTGCCTTCAGGATCACTGGAATTGTGCAAATGGGTGTAGAACCTTCTTGGAACTGGATTATAAACAGGAGATAGGTGGTGTCATATCCCTTTCACTCTGTTGAGAGAGGGATGTTCAGTCTTAATGTAGACGGTCTCAGTCTTAAAGTAGAAGGCCTCTTTCAAACTAGTGGTCCTCTAGTGGACTTTGCTGACTGCGGATCTCTATAGATCTTCTGCATGGTTGATTGCCAAAATGGAGTTACAAGATTAAGCTTGTAATTTTAATGCTTTCAATGCTACACCATGCTGTATTTTTCAAAAAAATATTTTACTGACTGAACTTCTATTGTTTGAATTTTCCCAGCATGCCTCAACTTTTGGGCAACTTAGCAATGTAGATGCTTCCAGACTCTTCCCTTCACTAAATCTTATGGGCCTGGTAAGTTGATACCTTCCCCTTTTTATCACTTCTTTTCTTCTGTTTCCTTTTTCCTGCTTTTTCTTAGCTGGATAAAATTGATTAAAGAATGAAAAAAAATCTGCACTAGTGACATATTACATTCTGATTGGCATCATAAGTATTTTCCCCTTGTGATGTACCCCCAGCAACGAAGGAAACAAAACATTAGGAGAATAGTATTCAAGAGAAGTATGTGGTGTCCAAAATGGACCTATGAAAGTCAATCCTTTGCTAATATTATCATGTTGACGTAATGAGAACAGGGACCTTAATAAGCTATTTCCAAGAACCTCGGCTTATTTTATTGTATTTTTAGTAACCCGAGTTATACAATGACTTTCATTTGGCTGCACTTAAAAGTTAACCAAAGCAATTGGACAGACCTTAGGTCAATTAAATGGGACATGATTTCAGATCTAATTAGACAGTCATTTCAAGTCAAGGAGTAGAATCTTAACTTTTCCATGGAGATGAGCAACTGAATATTATAGTACAATGAAACATTTTATTTCTCTATCCGAACAAAATCTACTTAACACAATACCTTTGAATAAACATGTGTGGTAATGCATCTGGTATGTGTTGTCTTTGAGAGGCTTAAATTGAATTTCGTTGCATTAGCCTTAACAATTCTAATATGTAAATGCTTCTCTTCAAGGCAGAAGCTGTTGAATGATTTAAATCTGGAGGGAGCTTGAAATACATATAATTGGTTTTTTTTATTCATCGTATTGTGTCATATCGCATTGTACTTGTTGTAGGGCACTGCATGCCACATCTTTTTACTTCCCCAACATTTATTCTTTCTCACTCTCAAATGGTTAAGAATTACCTTATTGAAATAGTCAAGGGTTTATTTTAAAAGAAATACACAAAACAGTAACAATGGCAAACTGATATCATTGCGATATAGCCATTTAAGCTCTGTATTCATTTAAACTCTCCCCTCCCTCTACAAACTACCATCCTCCATAGAAATAAGGAAACCAAAAGAAATGTAGACATATTTATGCTTAAAGAAAGGGTTTTGAGGATTTCATTTTTGCCTCCCTGAAGTATCTTCTTTTGAAAAAGAAGCAACAAATAATTACTGAGTAATTGCTTCAGAATTAATTGGACTTCAATGAAGAGATACATTATACATCTATATTTATTTTACCGGCTCTCTCATCTCTTTGTAATTTGTTTATCTGGCATTAAATCTATTCCAACTGTTTTGCTTTATTTTATTTTTTTCAAGTTTAAAATTTTATTAGTTTAAAATATAAAATACAAAAGAAAACAATAAGCAAATAAGGGAGGGAAGATAAAAGCAGAGGTGGGTATTCAGCAGGTCCTGACCAATTCTGGAGAACTGGTAGTGGAAATTTTGAGAAGTTCAGAGAACCGACAAAAACCACCTCTGACTGGCCCTGCCCCCATCTATTCTCTGCCTCCTGAGTCCCAGCTGATCAGTTGAATCTTCTTTTGTTGCCCTGCAGAGGAGAACAAAGCAGGAAAGCAGGTTAGTGGTGGGGAGGGAAGGAAGGGGGATTTTGCAATATTCTGTATCCCTTTAGAAGTATTGTAGGAGAAGAACAGGCAAAACTGGAGGGTGGAGTTAAGCAAGATATCAGCCTAGAGTCATTACATTCCCACAAATGGTCTGAGTCCAACTTCTCTTGAATTCCATTGATTCATATTTACCACCAATTTAGTATTGAGTATTAGTTGACTAGATTCTTGTGTATAGGCTTGAGTAATAGGTCTTCTGAACTGGCATTTACATGAGTTGCTGATTTTTTTGTGTGCCTGAGAAGAACCCAAGAATCCTACCCTGCCACTTGGCCTTAAATATGCCATCAGTCTTTCTAACCCTAATAGAAACATAGCAGAGGTGGTATTCAGCAGGTTCTGACCAGTTCTGGAGAACTGGTAGCGGAAATTTTGATTAGTTCAGAGAACCGGCAAATACCAACACTGACTGGCCCTGCCCCCATCTATTCTCTGCCTCCTGAATCCCAGCTGATCTGGGTCTTCTTTGGTTGCCCTGCATGGGAGAATGGAGCTGGAAAGCAGGTTAGAGGGGTGGGGAGGGAATGGGGATTTTACAGTAACCTTTCCCTGACACACCCACCAAGCCATGCCCACAGAACTGGTAGTAATTTTTTTGAATCCCACTACTAGATAAAAGTGTAGGGCAAAAGGAAAAAAAGAAAGAAAAGGCATTAACTCCCAACCCCTTTTGGTGTAATAGGATAAGGTAATACATCGAGCCTCAACTTTTTACTTTTACGTAGTGTTGGAAGAAATATCCATCTAGTTCAGTTCCAAGCTGGAAGAAAGACACGGACAACATGGAGGCTGATTGGAAAGATGGTTTATTGATGAAGCAGAACCACCAGGGTTTGTGGTTCTGGGCAGCTGACAAAATGGAGTTGAGAGTAGGGGGGGTTTATACGATTTTTGGGATTTTGTATTTGAGCTTCCTTTTCCTGTGCAAGAACATGTCCTTTAGTATTTTGTTGGCTGTTGTCAGATTCCTATGGAGTCATGCAGGGGTCATGTAGAGGTCATAGCTGGCTCTATAGGCAAAAGAGGAAATGCAAATCCTGAGCTAATCTGGTCAACCTCTGGCTTATTGTTTATCTGAGGTCCCAAGTTTGAAGTTTGGACTGCTCTGGGATAGTGCAATGAAGGGGCTTATGTTCTGGAAGGGTGTTGGGCAATTCCTATTGTAGCTTAATAGCTTTTGTCTAGTTTTGGATCTTGCTTGAGGGGCTGCTTTTAATCCTACCATTCTGCCTTTGTTCCAACATATCCTGTCTTGAATGGATTACTAAATCTGCATTCTTAAAAGTTGTCTCCTCATTTTCTGCTCGGGGGCAAGAAGACTCTGCTTCCTGCCTCTAAAAAAAACATGCTTCTCCATTTCTCATTTAGGGAATATAATACTCTGCCTTTTCAAAATATTCCTCAAAATATTTTATTCTTCTAGAAGAGCAGGGCTTCCCACAGTAGTAATATAAACTACCCTGTTTCCCCCAAAATGTGACCTACCCTGAAAGTAAGTCCTAGCTTGATTTTTACATGTGGGCCCAATATAATCCCTACCCCCAAATAAGCCCTAATTAAGGTCCTGCCTACTCCAGAATGGATGGGTAAAAATTAAGCTAGGGTGGGGATTGGGGGTGAGGATAGAGTTGCCCTACTACTTACCTTATAGTAATAGCCAGTTATAGCCAGGCCTCACACACCCCGACACCTGCCTCTCTGGCCCATTTCTTCTGCAGCCAGCAAGACTAGCAAGGCTTTCCTGAAGGTCTCTAGAGCTGATAACAAAGCTCTGGATTGATCCTGAGCTCTGTTATTGGTTGCAGAGGGCTTCAGGAAAGCCTTGCTGGCTGCAGAAGAAGTTCCTAAAGGTCTCGGACAGCAAAAAGAAAGCCGGGGGTGACACATAGAAGTGAGATTAGTCAATGAATGACATCCCCTGAAAATAAGACCTGGTGCCTTTTTTTGGTGGAAAAATATATAAGGCAGGGTCTTATTTTTGGGAAAACATGGTATATAACAACAAACCTATCTAATTGGTAAAACCCAAAATCAACAATGTGTTTCACCCCCCATCATCCTGAGCACAAAGTCCAGAAGCGTTTCCAAGTACAAACAAAAGTAATCATGTTTTTTTCTTTCTTTCTTTAAATCAAAGCAATCAATTTAACCATCTCTGCTAACTCCACCAACTTTTGCAGCCATTTGTCCATTGTGGGAATCAAAGCATCCCTCCAATTTTTGTGCACAAAGTCTCCTTGCCTTCAACATACATACCATCAAAGTTCCAATTTTCCCCCCATTAAGCCCAAAAGAAATTTTCTGGTATTATCTTTATGTTCACTTTGAGAATATCTGTTGTGGCCTACCAGTGGCCAGCAGAGTTGGCAGCAGATTTGGACATTGAGGAGGTTGGGGAGGAACCTGGGCCAGTCCTGGAGTTTGGGGTAGGCTCTGATGAGGACTCTGCATTGGAGGCAGAGATGGATCCAGGGCCATCCAACAGTTATCAGCTGCCTTCAGAGTCGGAGATCAGTAAGGCAGAAGAACAGCTGGAGCCTGTTCCTGATGTGCACATGTGCAGAATTGCCAGAAGAAGGGAACAGCTGAGGAATAAGGGCCAACTTGGGAGTAAAGCCACAGGTGGATGGTGAATGTTCCCTCTCCTAGAGAATAAAAGAGGAGCAAAGGGGGAATGGAACTTTGCAGGAAACATTAGTTCACTCTGGCATGCTTGCCAAGTAGTGCAGTGTCTGAAAGATATTGGCCTAGCCACTCTCCAAACTTGATGAAGGTCTGTAATTTGGAACTATATTGAAAGACCATTGGCCAGGACTTTGCTGGAGAGGAAATTCATCGTAAATTAAATAAAAGGGCTTTATGGACATAAATGGACAGATTGACGATGTTATTGAAAAACAAGGAAGAAGGAGAGTATTATAAAGTATGGGATGTTTGGTACAAATATCTAAGGAAAAGATGCAAAGGCTTCAAATGATAGTGATGAGAGAGAGAGAGTATAAAGTAATATTGTGTATATGTAAATATATGTACAGTATATATGTACAAAAATGCTTAAAGCGAGGAAGTATCTAATATAGCTATAGATATACAGTTATAGATGTTATTAACTGATGTAAACACTGTTACAGTATCGTTGCAAAATGTGGAAATTTGCTTTTAATTGTTGAAACATTAAATAAATAAATAAATAAATAAATGAATGAATGAATGAATGAATGAATGAATGAATGAATGAATGAATGAATGAATGAATGAATGTTGTGGTTTGCTGGCAGCAGGTGTGGATGGCTAAGGTCTCGGAGAGCGAGGACTCAGAAGAGGGGCCTGCGTGTGATGCAGGGATGGGGCCAGGACCATCAGGGAGTGGAGTGCTGCCTTCAGAGACTGTGGAGGCCGGCAGCAGTGATGAAGAGGTCCCTGAGGAGCCTGTGCCCAGTGTGCGTGCGTGCAGGGCTGCTCGAAGGAAAGAGCAACTGCAGCAGCACGGGCCATTCGGGAGTAAGGCTGCAAGGTAATGGCTGAGAAGATGAAAGCCAGCTGAGAAACTGCAGTTCTTTGCAGGAAGGAAAGAAGTTTTTGCACTCAAGCCTTGTGGACATTCGGACTCTCTTAGTTTGTATTTGGAGACTCTTTGTGTTTGAAATATTTCTTGGCAAGTTTATCTAGTGTTCTTGGTAGCCTTGCACAATCTTGGCAAGGCTCGTTCTTATCAGAGACAATTAGTTTTAATAGCCTCTTAACTGCGAATGAATGGAATTTGTAGATAAGCATTAAAAGGTTTTGCTGTTACCTCTGTTTGGTGTTTGTTTCCTTGGAACACGGTTTGAGTCACAACAATAAATAAATAAACGGGGTTTATCAGGACTCGGCTTCATGCTATTGGGCAAGCCTAGGTCAGAACAATATCTGGCATTAAATCAAAAAATGTAGTAATTTGATTTGAATTTGGTGTCATCACAGTTTCTTCTTACAGTTACTGTTGTTGTTCGAGCATTCATTTCAGACAAATTTGGCTAAGATGAACTCTTAAGAACGAAGGAAAAAAATGACTTTCTTGATTTAATAGTTAGGCTATGCAGGTAAATCCTTGACTTACGACCAAATTTCTTTTGTTGCAAATGAGAGAGTTAAGTGCATTTTGACCCATTTTTATGACCTTTCTTGCCACTGTTGTTAAGTGCATCATTGCCATTGTTAGGTTAATCACACCACTGTGTCATGAGTCAGTTGCCAAGAGTCTGAACTTTGATGACGTGACCATGCAATGGTCATAAGTATGAACAACAGTCAAAAGACTCTATTTTTTTCAGTGCTGTTGTAACTTCGAATGGTCACTAAAAGAAAAGTTGGAAGTCGAGGACTTCCTGTAAATATTATACCTGAAAAATGTTGAATTACAACAGGATTGCATTAACTGAACTCTTTCCATTCCCTAAATTGCCCATCATTAGCTACACATTTATATATTAATTTAATTGGCAGGTATTATATATTTTACATTAATTATTTGTTCAGATATGGTCCATCAGATATAGACGGTAGCCAGTTTCACCGAGGAGAGCAAAATGCAGTGTTGTTGAGTGGATTTTGCTTACATTGTTACAGACCTTCTTGTTGCAATTAATCACCATAAGGGTCTGCATGAAGACATTTTGAATGCTCCAATTATATAGTTCCCCAAAGAACAGTTATCCAGTCTTTTCTATTTGTATTTCTTAATCAAACCGAAAGGCAGCAAACCTTACATTTTGTCTGAATTCTGTAGAGCAATTTTCTAAGGAAGGTGTGTGTGCGTGTGTATATGCACACACCGGTATGTGCAGGCAGGCAGGTAGGTAGACAAACAGATGATAGATAGATAGATAGATAGATAGATAAATAGATAGACAGATGATAGATAGATACATGGATGATAGAGAGATGACAGATAGATGATAGATAATGATAGATGATAGAGAAAGAGAGATGATAGGTAGATGATAGATCAATATGATAGATAGATAGATAGATAGATAGATAGATAGATAGATAGATAGATAGATAGATAGATAGATAGATAGATAGAGATAGATGGATGGATGACAGAAAGAAAGATGATAGGTGGTAGATAAATATGATAGATGGAGACATAGATAGATAGATTATAGATAATGATAGATAGATAGATAGATAGATAGATAGATAGATAGATAGATAGATAGATAGATAGGTAGATAGATAGATCTAGATAGATAGATAGATATGAGAGACACACACAGAGAGAGATGATGGATGGATGAATAGATATACATATATTATATATGTATGCATGTGTTTGTGTGTGTACACACACACACACACACACACACACACACATGAAAATTGCCCTGCAGAATTCAGACAAAATATAAGATAGTTGTTGAGTTTTACCCCTTTCTTGAACTTTCTTGCCAGTTGTTAAATGAATCACTACAGATGTTAAGTTAGTATCCCCAGTTGTTAAATGAATCTGGTTTCCCCATTGACTTTGCTTGTCAGAAGGTCGCAAAAGAGGATCACAGAACCCTTGGACACTTTGACCGTCATAAATCTCAGCCAGTTGCTAAGCGTCTAAATTTTGATCATGACCATGGGAATACTGCTATAGTTGTAAGTGTGAAAACGATCAAAAGTCTTTTTTTTTTTCCAGCGCCGTTCTAGCTTCAAATGATCAGCAAACAAACAATGGTAAGTCAAGGATTACCTGTATGCAATAATATGTACATTATGGAAAGGATCCGACAAAATGGAAGTTAAGCAAAATAACATAACGTTTGCTTTTAATTATGCTAATATCACTGAACAGTTGTTAAGGAAAATGGTGTAAAAAAATGCAGAAAAATGCATATGAATTCCACACATGCCCACAAGGAGATATCTGCAATTGTCAAACTGATGCCAAGCAGTCGTGGGATTCACATTTTTTTACTACCGGTTCTGTGGGCATAGCTTGGTGAGCGTGGTGTGGCTTGGTGGGTGTGTCAGGGGAAGATTACTGCAAAATCTCCAATTATTGAGTCTATCATCTGCATTTCTATAACTGTCTGGTTTGGTTCTGCAACCCAACAGGACAGACACAGACTTCAGAGGATAATTAGGATTGCAGAAAAAACAATTACTACCAACCTGACTTCTATCGAGGACCTGTATCCTGCATGAGTCAAAAAAAGGGCTGTGAAAATATTTACAGACCCCTCACATCCCAGACATAAACTGTTTCAACTCCTTCCCTCAAAATGATGCTATAGAGCATTGCACACCAGAACAACTAGACACAAGGACAGTTTTTTTCTTGAAAGCCATTACTCTGCTAAACAAATAATTCCCTCAACACTGTCCAACTATTTACAAAGTCTGCACTACTATTACTATTAATCTTCTCATCACTCCTTATCACCCATCCCCTCCCACTTGTGATTGTAGGACTGTAACTTTGTCACTTATATCCTTACGATTTATATTGACTGTTTCCTAGTATGATTTGATGGCTTATTGTACTCTATGACTATTATTAAATGTTGTACTTTATGATTCTTGACTCTTGATTAATGTGTCTTTTCTTTTATATATACTGAGAGCATTTGCACCAAAACAAATTCCTTGTGTGTCCAATCACACTTGGCCAATAAAGAATTCTATTCAATTCTACTTAGTTCAAGATTGGTTCTCTCCTTGATTGGTTTCCATCCATTGATACTTGTCCTGCCTCCAGGTGCTTTGGAGAATAGTTCAACTCCCTCAAATATTGGAATACTGCTATCGTATCATTCCTGCTATCATGACAAATTTCTTGTGTGTCCAATCACACTTGGCCAATAAAGAATTCTCTCTTCCCTAATTCCCTCCCCACCCCACTAACCTGCTTTCCAGCTCCGTTCTCCTGTGCAGGGCAACAAAAGAAGACCCAGCCAATCAGTTGGAACTCAGGAGGCAGAGAATAGATGAGGATGGGACCAGTCAGAGGTGATATTCGCCGGTTCTTCGAACTACTCAAAATTTCCACTACTGGTTCTCCAGAACTGGTCAGAACCTGCTGAATACCACCTCTGATGCCAAGAATGGATGCATCAAAATAAAGGTAAAGAGAGAAGTCAAATTTGTTAGAGTCATTCCTTTTCTTTTTTATAGAAAGACATATCACTCAGCAATTGCCTGCCAAGAAAGGAAAGCTCAAATCTTCAAAGCCAAATTTACCTTCCTTACAATGAATTCCATTTCACTAAAGTGCCTGATTAGAATAGATAATATTTAAGGAGTGGAATGCTTTGTGTGGGATTTATTGTACACCTCGTAAGCCATTTCTGCCACTTATTGTGTTTATACTGTTAAGATAAAGAAGTCAGTTACATTTTTGGTTACCTAGAGAAAAGTCACAGTGAAGTGTTGGGAAATTAGATTTTATTCTTTGGGTTACTTATGTTTCCATGAGAACCGAAAAGAAATAGTGAAATGGCCATTTAGTTAGGTTTCAGGTCAATATCCAAATGGAAGAGAACTCAATTACTCATGCCTGGTGTCTCCCAAAGCCTTTTACATGTGATTTGAATAAATGGTCCACTGTGGATCTTTTTAATATTAATATTAAGGGCTATTCTCTCTGAGCGATGTGGTGGCCTTGAAGTAGAACTCTTGCCTCACAATCAGGAGGCTGTGAGTTTGATCCTAGGTAGTGGCAGATATTTCCCTCTCTGGGCACAAAGGGAAAATGTCTGCTGTGAGCTCTGTGTAGGCATCAAGAAGGGCATTCAGCCAGCAAATGCTCAGCTCCATTCAGTCACCCTGACTCCATCTCAGTGCAAGGGATTAAAAGGGGAAAAAGAGAGCTATTATCTCTCTCTCTCCTTCTCTTTGCCTGCCCCCCCCCCCCGTATTGAATTAGTAAACTCTCTAGGGCAGGGTTCCCTCAGCCCTGGTCCACTACCGGGTCATAACCAACTTACAACTGGCCTTGCACAAGTCCAGCTGTGCATACACGGGCATGCAAATCACCCTGTCTTTCTCACAAGTTGTTGCATGTGCACACATGTATATTGGTCCACCACTCACACAACCCAATTCCCCTCCTTCTCCTTCTCCCCTGGGCTGCCAAATCAGAAAGATCGGGGACTGTTGCTCTAGGGGTATATACTGTGCCTTGGTTAAGATGGTAGAATATGAATGGGTCCATCTGAGTTCAAATCTACTACTTCTATGGATGGTGACCAGGAGGCAGGTTATTATCCACAACTCGACTCACTAAAGAGAAAGGTAATTAATAAATAAGCAATAACGTGTGAGCATACGCTTTTAAGGTAAGCCAACAGTTCTAAAGGACGCAACAGGAACTCCGTATGCTACCCACACTCATCTCTTTAATCTTATTGCTGTTTGTGATAATGAGTTTCAAAATCAACTTTCGAAAGCCTTATTAGCCAAGACAGGTGTGAATTTGCTTTATAAACAGTTTTCAAGCATTTTGCACTCCCCTTAATTCGTTCACGTTGAATTTTTCATTCAATCACAATCTAAGACTCTCTTTCCATTTTGCTTTTGTGGCCATTGCATCTGCTGAATTCCTTGCACTTTACACCTAAACAACAAATCATATCTATCTATCTATCTATCTATCTATCTATCTATCTATCTATCTATCTATCTATCTATCTATCTATCTATCTATCATCTATTTATTTATCTGTCTATCTTCTATCTCTCTATCATCTCTCTGTCTCTCTCTCTCTCTGTCTATCTATCTATTTATCTATCTTTATCATTTGTTTTATCATTTTATTTATCATTTTATTTCATTATTTATTGATCAGATTTATTTGCTGCCTATCTCATGGTTCAAGATGTATCTGAGCAGTTTGCAACGTCTTGGCCTCCATCTTGCAATTTGCTTCAATCTAGGGATGGGGGTAAGTTTCTGAAGATTCAACATTTTTTTCCTGTGTGTTTTATAAAGGCTGATGAAGGACAACTTGAAACCAGTGAACTTTGATAAATGTCACCTTAACTAATGTCTTCAGGAATGAAATGATAATTAAACAAGCAAATAAATAAAGCCAGCAAGTAAATAAATGAATAAAATCCAAAGTATTTGGACATCTGCACATCCTTTTGATTTTTATATTAAGGATCTTTCATTCTTTAAAAAAAAAAACCTCTTATAAGGTCCTTTAAGAAGTATCTGAGATGGGTAGGGAAAGTAATACAGTATGAAGAGCTTTATATCAATATATGGGCACACTTCGCACAGTCACTTCCGCCCTCGTTATCTCCCGCCTGGATTATTGCAATGCTCTCTACATGGGGCTCCCCTTGAAGAGTCTCCGGAGG
The DNA here is from genome assembly GCA_023653725.1 of Bungarus multicinctus. NCBI lineage: Eukaryota > Metazoa > Chordata > Lepidosauria > Squamata > Elapidae > Bungarus > Bungarus multicinctus. Next base: position 59,311,742 of record CM042849.1, read on the forward strand.
TTGCAGTTGGTCCAGAATGCAGCCGCGTGGGTGATTGTGGGTGCCCCTCGGGGCTCCCACGTTACACCGCTTCTCTGCAGGCTGCACTGGCTTCCTGTGGCCTTCCGGATTTGCTTCAAGGTGGTACTGACGGTATTTAAAGCGCTCCATGGCTCGGGACCTGGGTACTTACGGGACCGCCTACTGCCATCGTCAATCTCCCGCCGCCCAGTACGCTCCCACAGAGTTGCCCTACTTGGGGTACCGCCGCCCGGCCGTTGCCGGCTGACGGCCCCGAGAGTTCGGGCTTTCTCTGTGGGAGCGCCCTCCCTGTGGAATGATCTCCCCCCGGAGATACGGGCCATGACGGATATCCTGACCTTCCGGCGCGCAGTGAAAACCCTATTTTTTAGACAGGCTGGCCTGGCCCAGTAATTTTATTTATTTATTTATTTATTTATTTATTTATTTATAAAATTTTTATACCGCCCTTCTCCCTAGGGACTCAGGGCGGTGTACAGCCAATCTAAAACCCCGACAATGATACAAAAGTTAAAAAAGATTAAATTGAATATTTGGCCGAATATAAAAGCCCACCCCACCCCCCTTAAAACCCCCAAATTAAAATTACTAAAAAGCAAAGGAGACAAATTAAAACCCTCTCTCAGCCCAGGCCGGCCTGCTCGAAAAGCCAGGTCTTCAGCGCGCGCCTGAAGGACCTCAGGTCCATGTCGGTACGCAATTCCGGTGGCAGAGTATTCCAGAGGGCAGGGGCCGCCACAGAGAAGGCCCTACCCCTCGGGACCGCCAGGCGACACATGGCAGCCGACGGAACCCGGAGAAGGCCCTCCCTGTGTGCACGCACTGGCCTGCTGGAGATCACCGGTAGGATGCGGTCCTGTAGGTAACCTGGTCCAATGCCATGGATCGCCCTAAAGGTCAGAACCAGAACCTTAAAGCGAACCTGGAGAGCCACTGGCAGCCAATGCAGCTCGCGCAGGAGAGGCGTCACGTGGGCGCTACGTGACGCCCCCATGATCACCCGCGCGGCCGCATTCTGCACCAGTTGGAGTCTCCGGGTGCTCCCCGCAGGGAGCCCCATGTAGAGGGCATTACAATAGTCCAGGCGAGAGGTGACAAGGGCCTGAGTGACCGTGCGCAGGGCGTCCCGATCCAGAAAGGGCCGCAACCGGTAGATCCGACGGATCTGATGAAATGCCCCCCTGGAGACGGCCGTGACATGGTGTTCAAGCGACAGCCGCACATCCAGGAGGACTCCCAGATTGCGAGCCCTCTCTGTGGGGGGCAAAATTTCCCCCCCAATAGCCAGCGACGGAGTCAACTGGCTATATCGGGGCGCCGGGAACCACAGCCACTCGGTCTTGGATGGGTTGAGCCGGAGCCTGTTCCCGCCCATCCAATCCCGCACGGCCTCCAGGCACCTGGACATAGCCCCCACAGCATCGTTGGGGTGGTCCGGGGTGGAGATGTATAACTGAGTGTCATCTGCATAGAGATGACACTTCACCCCAAGACCACGGATGATCTCGCCCAGCGGTTTCATATAGATGTTGAACAAGAGAGGGGAGAGAACCGACCCCTGAGACACCCCACAAACCAGGGGCCTAGAGGTGGACCTCTCCCCTCCCGCCAACACAAATTGCGAACGGTCGGAGAGGAAGGAGGAGAACCATCGAAAGACGGTTCCCCCAATTCCCAACCCCTCCAACCGTCGCAACAGGATACTATGGTCGATAGTATCGAAAGCTGCCGAGAGATCTAATAGGACCAGGACAGAGGAGAACCCTCTGTCACGAGCCCTCCAGAGATCATCAACCAACGCGACCAATGCCGTCTCAGTGCTATGCCCAGGCCTGAAGCCCGATTGGAACGGATCGAGGTAAGTTGTTTCCTCCAGGTACTGAGGAAGCTGACGTGCCACCACACTCTCAACAACCTTCGCCACAAAGGGAAGGTTGGAGACTGGACGGAAGTTGTTTAAAACAGCTGGATCCAGGGAAGGCTTCTTGAGGAGGGGCCGCACCACCGCCATCTTCAGGGCGGTCGGGAGCGACCCCTCTCTCAGAGAAGCGTTGATAATCCCCTGGAGCCAGCCTCGTGTCGTCTCCCTGGCGGCCGAAACCAGCCAGGAAGGGCACGGGTCCAATAAACAGGTGGTGGCATTCAGACTCCCCAGCAACCTGTCCACACCCTCGGCAGTCACAGGATCGAACTCCCCCCAGATAACATTCACAAGACCTGCCCCGGACACCTCCCCCGGGGCCATCCAATTGGAGTTAAGCCCCTCCCGGATCTGAGCGATTTTGTCATGCAGGAAATGAGAAAACTCCTCTGCTCTACCCTGCAAGAGGTCATCCCGCGCTCTCGGTTCAAGTAGAGAGCGGGTCACTCTAAACAGGGCGGCAGGCCGATTTCCTGCCGACGCAATAAGGGCGGAGAAATATGAAGATTTCGCCGCCCCTATCGCCACAAGGTAAGTCTTAATATGAGATCTCACCTGTGTTCGGTCAGATTCAGAATGAGTCGCCCTCCAAATGCCCTCTAGACGTCTTTTCCGGCACTTCATCTCCCGTAGCTCCTCCGTAAACCACGGAGCCAAATGGGATCTGTGCCGGGTCAGAGGTCGCAGAGGCACAACTCGGTCTAGAGCCCCGGCGGCCAGCCCATCCCAGGTGGCCACCAGGTCTCCAGGCGAGCTGAGAGCCAGAGACTCAGGAAATGGCCCAAGCTCCCTCTGGAACCGCTCCGGGTCCATTAGGCGCCTGGGGCGGAACCATCTAAGTGGCTCCGCCTCCCTGCGGTGGGGGGTGGCGGAGCAGAAGTCCAGTCTAAGGAGGGAATGATCTGTCCATGACAAGGGAGTGATGACTAAATCCCCGCAATTACAGTCATTCAACCACTGCCCAGAGACAAAAATCAGGTCCAGTGTGTGTCCTCCTATGTGAGTGGGAGCAGAAACTAACTGGGTCAGGTCCATGGCCGTCATGGAAGCCAAGAACTCCCGGACCAACCCCGAGGTTTCACCGAGCGATGGCAGGTTGAAATCCCCCATGACTAAAAGCCTGGGGGTCTCAACCGCCAGCCCGGCTATTACCTCTAGGAGTCCGGGCAGGGCTGATGAGACGTGGCAGGGAGCCAGGTACGTCAACAAAAGGCCCATCTGAACCCCTTGCCCCCACTTCACAAAAAGAGATTCACAGCCAGCCGTCTGAGGGACAGTGGCCTCCCTAGGACAAAGGACTTCCTTTATAAGCACCGCCACCCCGCCACCCCTTCCCTCAGCCCTAGGCTGGTGAAATGCAAGGAAACCTGGTGGGCACATCTCAACCAGAGGGACACCTCCCTCTGGGCCCAACCAGGTTTCGGTGACACCTACCAGGTCCGCGGCCTCCTCCTGAGCCAACTCAAAGATCAGGGGAGCCTTATTAACCACGGACCTGGCATTGCACAACAGCAGCCGGGTATTCAGGGCCTGAGATTCCGGACAACCAGGACTACAGGATGGGTAAGGAGGGTCGGAACGCGCTACCGCTTGTAAACATCGGGAGCGCGATCCCCTAACTGGATATGGCCCTCTACCCCCCGCATACCTACCTCTCCCAGTCACCGTGCTAATAGAATTGGCCCCCGGCTGCCCACCCTCTGTCTGCCACCCTGACACGGAAACCCCCGAGGCCCCCCAGGCGCGCAAGCCGGCCCGGCTGCCCCCAATTCCATGCGGGCTGTCTCCCCCACCCGCCCTGGACCTTTCCCCCTTAAAAAACCCCATTAAAAATTTGATGACCCCAGGTTTACAGTGCTTTCCCCGGTTTCCCCGGCCCCACCATCGCTCCGGATCCCAGGATCCATCATTACGGAAGGTCTTAGAGAGCTTCGAAGGCCACTTAAGGGAGAGGGGGGCATCCCTCAGGGCCCAAAGCCCTGCCCTCGGATACATCCGTGGACCCGGCCGCCTCATCTCAACAGTCCCGGAGCGCCTGCGGTCTCTGCCGTCCTCTGGCCGCGGATGATGAAGTCCAGTCAGGCTGGGGTATATGCCGCGTCCCCCCGGTCGTCCCACCTCTGCCACCGGTGGGACCCCCGGGGGGGAAAGAGTCACAGGCAGAGCCAGACCCTCCCCCAGGCCCACCACCTCTGCCACCGGTGGGGGCCCCAGGAAAGGAAGGGACACCATAGCTCCGTCTAAGCGGCCCACGGGGGCATCGGCACCACCACTCTTCAGCCGAGCCCCTCCGTGGGTCTCCCAGCCTCCACGCCATCTTCGGGGCTATCAAGGGTGCCCCAAGTCCGCTCCAGGGCCGCCCTGACCACAGCAGGCCCGTATCAGAACCAACTGGGGCCTCCCACAGCCGCCACGGCCCGAACAAGGCCGCCGAGCCCACACCAAGGCCGCCGGCACACAGGACACAGGGAGCGCCGTCACAGCAAGTCCGGAGGCCGCGGCTGCCACTGCCGCCGCCGCCGAACACCCGCCCGCGGCCTCCCCGCTCCGCCGACCGCCGGGAAGGGCCGCCGCCGCCGAGCACCTGTCCATCACCGCCGAGCGCCCGTCCGTAGCCGCCCTGCTCTGCCGACCGCCGGGGAAGGCCTCCGAGGCCTCCAGAATCAGCCCGGAGCCGCCGGGGCCGTCGCGACCACGCCGTCCTCCACACCGGTCTTGCGGCTCCAGCCGACCCCGGGCCAGTTTTCAGATGTCCCGACTGGTCTCCCCCGATCCTCCCCCGCCTCTGCCACCGGCGGGGGGGCCCAGGGGACAAGGGGGGCCATAGCTGAGGTCGTCCGGGCCGGAGAGAGCGGCGGCGGAACTCCGCGTTGGTCGTGCTGGATCCGTCACCGTGAGTCCACCAGGGCCGCTCCGCACCAACACCATCACTCCCGAGGCCACCGAGGCCGCCCACAAACTGCTCCGGGGCCCCTGCAACTGAGTCGAGGCCTCCGAAGCCTCCGAAGCCTCCGAAGCCGAAACCGAAGCCTCCGAAGCCGCTCCGAGGCCGCCGGGGCCGCCGTGCTAGCGCTATCGTTCCCTCCGGCCCCATGGCTCCGGCAAGCCCCCAACCAGCTCCTGCTGGAAACCGCTGGTCTCCCCTGGTCTTCCCCCACCTCTGCCACTGGCGAGGGGGCCCAGGGGGCATGGGGGCCCGCATTGAAGACCACCCGGGCCGGAGGAAACTCCGGCGAAAGCAGCCGTCCGCCATCTTGGACTTCTGCTTCTAATTGTGTTCCGGTTTTAAATTTAATTGGGTTTTATTAGTCATTTTATATTTTTAATTTTTAATTGAATCCCTTAGATGGGACACAGCCAGACCAATTTGTTTAATATATTTTTAATTGTATTTATTTATAGTATATTTATTATGTATTTTTAGTAGGCTGTACACCGCCCGAGTCCCTTTTTGGGAGAGGGAGCGGTATAAAAGTTTAATAAATAAATAAATAAATAAATATATGTTATTCTTTATACTGTTTCCATCTTCCTTTAAAACAGGGGTGTCAAACTTGATTTCATTGAGAGCCATATCAGGGTTGTGTTTTACCTCGGGAGGGTTGGGGTGGGCATAGCCAAAGTGGGCACTGCCAGTTCAACATCACTCATTCAGGGGGCGTCTGTGCATCCTGCCAATGAAAACGGCTCCTGAGCTTCATTTTGGCTGTGATGGCCTCCTGCAATATTCTGTCAGTGAAAATGCATGCGGCCCTCCCAAGCTCTATTTTTGCAGGCAAAGGCACCATGGGCCAGATCTAAGCACCCCACGCACCTTGAGTTTGACACCCCTGCCTCAAAACAGAATCCACAGTGGACTGAGAATCAGAGTCTCCACCAGATAATTGATAGTCAAGGTGAAACTAAATTAATCAAGTCAAAAATAGCAGACAAGGGGAAATCTTTACTCAAGCTTTCTCAAACCCCCAAATAAGTTACCCAGACCTAATCCACATATCAGATAACAGATAATCAGAGTTGGAAGGGACCTTGTAGGTCATCTAGTCCAACCCCCAGCCCAAGCAGGAGACCCTACACCATTTCTGACAAATGGCAGTCCAATCTCTTCTTGAAAGTCTCAAGTGATGACGCTCCCACAACTTCCGAGGGAAAGCTGTTCCATTGGTTGATTGTTCTCACTGTCAGAAAGTTTCTCCTTATTTCCAGGTTGAATCTCTCCTGGATCAGTTTCTATCCATTATTCCTTGTCTGGCCTTCGGGGGCTTTGGAAAATAGCTTGACCCCTTTCTCCTCTCTGTGGCAGCCCCTCAAATATTGGAACACTGCTATCCTGTCTTCCCTGGTCCTTCTCTAGCCATGCCCAGTTTCTGTAACCGTCCTTCATATGTTTTAGTCTCCAGTCCCCTAATCATCCTGGTTGCTCTTCTCTGCACTTTTTCTAGAGTCTCAACATCTTTTTTATAATGTGGTAACCAAAACTGGATGCGGTACTCTAGATGTGGTCTTACTAAGGCTTGATAGAGTGGTATTAGTACCTCACTTGATCTGAATTGTATCCCTCTGTTAATGCAATTTAGGATTGCATTGGCTTTTCTGGCTGCTGCTGCACAATATTGGCTCCTATTTAGCTGATTGTCCACTAAGACTCCAACATATCAAAGGATAAGGTAACCACAGAGTTAATTAAATCAGGTCTCATGTCTTCACAAGAATAAACATACTTATCTGCCCACATGTCCCTTAAGTGACACCCTAGAATTGGCATGTAGACACTTCCACACCCAAGACATGTAACTATTTAACTGTGTCACTTTTCCCCATTTCTCTGCAGCTGCCCCTAAGGCAAACTGTTTGTTTTTTGAAATAAATATTTTTTTTCTTTCCTCACAGATGTCTGGATCTCATTTTTATTCTTCACAAACCTGGCTCAAGATGGAGCCCCAGATTATTCTTCTGACAATAGGTATATTCATAAACAATATTTCAGCTCTTGTAAGTTTTAAGCAAGAGGCTGACAGACATTCTTTACCACATGAAATAAACCCAGGAGTAAATTTCTCAACCAATGGATTAGTTCATGCTGCAGGAGTCAAAGATTTATAGATGGGGTGTCAAACTCACAGCCCGCGAGCCAGATGGGTCACATGCTGGCCACTCCCATATCCAGTTTAGCAAAGGGGAAAAAAGTTGTGATACGTCAAATGATGCTACCATGATGACGTGATGTTGACACCCCTGATCTATAGGGAATGCACAAGGTTTGATTTCAACATGTCTTTTCTGGGTAATGTCAGACTTGTCCCAACTCAAGCCCTTAGGAAAGAAAGACCCTCGACTCCATCAGATTGAAACAAAAGATTATTTTACTAAAGGAAGTTAGTTGAAGTAAAATCAGGCTAGCTCTAGGATTTTCCTATGTGAAAAAGATATCGAAAAGATTTCTTTCTTCCCTCCCCCTGTGATCAGTCTTTGTTTTGCAAATTGGAGTTTGCCAAGATGTTCTGAGAACGCTGAGATGTTTTGGGGGCAATTCACATTTTTTCTCAGGGTGCATGGCCTTGGTGCCTCTGGTGCAATACAGTACTCTGATGTTCATCGCCTATCATTCCCCTCTCCCTATTTCTCATGACCCATACACAGTTGTATTGTCCGTTTGCCCACCCAGCTCCCCCCTCCAGCTTTTAATGGCAGGATGCCAGCAAGGTGCCAGCCAGACTTGATAGACAGGTTCTGTCAAAAGAAAAGTTAGAAATGCCTTATTCCAAAGATAATTGCTGGAAATAAAAATGATGATCCAGAAAACAAAAATGAAAACTGGAGTCTTACAGAAGCCAACTCTCTCTTGTATAACTTGCAATAATCAGAACAAAAAGTATTAAGTCTTCTTAATACTTGCATGCCATTTAAAAAGCTGCTAATGTTAATCCATTTACCTGATTTAAATAAGTTAAGACATAATGGAATTTCATCAATTTTATTAATACTTCATGCGTGTTGATAATTTTTGAAAGATTGTGCTACAGAAACAGATAATAAAATATACCCCCCAAATAAATATAATATATATTTTTCTTCCATTTAATAATTGTGTCTGATTCTCAGAAGTTGACTGGATAAATCCCTACAGTTTCCTTGGCAAGATTTCACTGGAAGTGGTTTGCCATTACCTCCTTCCTAGGGCTGAGAGAAAGTGACTGGCTCAAGATCACCCGGCTGGTTTTGTGCTCAAGGCAGGAATAGAATTTTCAGTCTCCCAGTTTCAAGCTTGATACGCTAACTGCTACACTGGCTCACTTAAATATGGTATTAATATGAAAATGGTGGAATTAAGTGGATCGCAATTTTGTTTTTGCACCAAAACAATTTGGAACCAATTTTATTTTCTTATGTTTCATAACCAGACATAGCACTCATGTCCAGCCAATTCTTATAGTTAATCTTATGTCATTTCAACTGAAATTTAAATCTGCAAATTTGGCTTTTTGGTTATTGTACAGTGGAGCATATTGTGAAGATACACACTCTGCCCATGGATTCATGCCCTTTCCAGATGCATATTTGTGTCTTTTATCTTATATTTCAAAAGTCGGTCTTGAGCAGATGGCAAAATCCTGGATGAAATTAATATGTGCACTAGACTGAAATGAGATACACTGCCAATAATTCTCCCTTTGTTTGCATTTCTATAGCAATCTGTGTCAATCTGACTTAATTGACTATAAATGTGAACAATGTCAAGGAACAGAAGGAGGAAAGTCTCTGAAAGAGATTTTTAAAAAACATTACAATGCAGAGCATAAGTTTCAGCACTATGGGGAGCTTCAAAGGACTGATTTTAAGGCACCGTTTTTCAAAGGCGAGTCGATCGAGCCAGCCTTTCCACTCAAACCTCTGAATTGAATCTCTGTAGCTATTCAAAACGTTGAACCAAATCAGGTACCTTTGAATAAACTTTGGAGAGATTCAAACACAGTGTATAGATTTAATGACCCACCCCCCTTTGTGGCGCTTGCAGCTTTCTTCATATAGATGGACAAATCGATGTTCACCTCTGCTTTATAAGAGTATTGCATACAGACTGATTTTGTACAGACATATCACCAATTGTGTTTTCAAACAACACTTCACAAATAATGTATACATTAGTTGCTGGAGAAAGGAGATGCAAGTAAAAATCAAAGGTGTGGGCAGTCATGGTTGAAAGTGTGGTTATTTATTTAGTGTATGATACGTATGGTGATATTATATTAGCCAGGAGACTATTACATTAATGCAAAGAAGTAGTTTGGCTTCCTGTTTGCTAGGCCTGTTTAGTTCATACTTGCATGCTTCCAAAGTGTCTATGGAACAATGTGGTATATGCAGTACAATGCAGTGAGCCATGTGTAGATCTGTACATTGGGGAAACAAAACAACTACTTCATGAACACATGGCACAACATAGGAGAACAAACCCATCAGGACTAGATTCAGCAATCCATCTGCATTTAAAAGACAAAGGCCACTCTTTTGAAGACAGCAAAGTCCACATATTGGACAGAGGGAACCTCTGGCTTGAAAGAGAGGTCAAAGAGGTCATCTGTGTCAAAATTGAACAGCCCTCTCTCATCAGAGGGAGAAGGATATGACATCATCTATCTCCAGTGTACAACACAGACCTTTCAACAGTTCCAATAATACTCCATACTCAGTTGCACCACTCAGGTGATGCTGAGGACACAGATAAACCTCCAGATGCACTTACTGGCTCACTAAAAGAATGCAAATGACCAGCTGCCTGCAAGGAGTATAAATCATTCCATTCCCCATCATCCAGTCAGATATGAAGAGATTTCTTAGATGAAAAGTGAAACATCTTCAAATAAAAACCAAAAAGTCCAGTTGCCTCTTGAAAAAACATTTTTGGGACATGTTTCCCAATATATCCACAGGAGGGCGAGCTAGTCCCACACCAGAAAGAAAAATGAGCAGCGTTCCTGCAGCAGCATCTGAGGCCCTCTCCCTCATCAAAGTTGCCTCTCAAATGGATGTTGCATCCAGGTAACTTCAGCACTGGAAAGATTCTGACCATCCACATGAAGCGCTGGGTCATCTCCCCAACAAAGTGATACCTATTTATCTATTTGCATAGAATACATTTTCAAACTACTAGAATGGGCAGAAGCTGGGGTGAGTGACACCATGTCATGCATTGCTAGGATTTGCTGTTAGAGCAGAGGCCGTTGAGCCATTGTTATCTTGAAGGTGTGTAGAGTTGGGTTTCTCATTCCACCAAATAAGTTCTGCGCATTTCTGTTTTCCTTTGGTGGGGCTGGTGTCCACATAGTTTAAATGTGGAAAGATAGTTTCACCTCTGCAAACATCGGTAAATGTAACTTATGAATAGAGATTAGTTGATTATTCTACAACAGTGGTGACTAACCTTTTTGGGCTCTTGTGCTAAAAATTGCACATGCGCTAGCATGCACACATTCGCATGCCAGCACCCAGAATGCAATGCATGCTCCCTTCCCCATGCCCCATGTACATGTGTCTGCAACCACCACCCCTTACCTGCACTGTGCCTCACAGCTGATTTTTTGGCTGGGTTGAGGCTTTTTTTGGCCTCCCAGAGGCTTGAAAAAAGCCTCTGCAAGGCTTTTCAGGCTGAATTATAGGCTCATTTCATCACTTCCGGTATTATAGGAAGTGACAAAATGGGCCTATCGCCCTGAAAAGCCTTGCAGAGGCTTTTTCTGGAAGGCCGAAAAAGGCCTCAAACCAACAAAAAAAATCGGTTATGTGGGGCGTGCATGCGTAGTGAGGTAAGTTTGCCTGCGGATCATGTGCCAACACAAGTGGCTCTGTGCATGTGTGCCATAGGTTCACCATCATGGTTCTACATCTTTTGCAAACATTAAAATGGATTTCTAAATCCTGCCATTAGAAGTGAATTCTGAATCAATTGGATGAAAAATTAATCACTCTGTAAATTAGTAAATTGCAAGTGGTCAACAGTATGTTTCGGTGGGTTTTCATAATTTCCAATTTTGAAGAAAATTACTTAGTATTAACTGGTCTTCTAGTCTGGAGAATTGTTGCATGTCTACCCAAGTCCCATGGGCTTCTCAGAGGACACTGAGCAGACATTGTTATATCTTTTGAAAAATGATGTATTTCAGGAGTCCAATATTTCCTTCAAGTTGCATCTAACACAAGATAGACATTGAGAAATTATAGATGAATTGTCCTTCAGTCACAAAAATGTGTCCTCCATTTTGTATTATCTTATTAGAGAACCACTAGAAATTTCCAGGATTGTCAGAAGAGCATGGCTGAAAAAAATCATCAATGTGGAAAATCCAAAAGAGTTTAAAAAAAAACACTCCAGATTTGTTTTTTCAGGTTGCAGTTAAAACCTAAGGAAGTTGAATGGTTGACTAATGAATAAGAAATTCAGAGGTCAGAGAAATGAAATGGGAGAAATGAAAAGTTTACAGCTCTACATTCTTTGGATATTTTTGTTATTTAAGTTGTTGGAGTTCAGTGGTAGAACTGAGAAAATTCCAACTTCAACTACTTGCATTTCAAATGAGGCTCCTTTCTGCAAATCTGGAGAACAATTGGCAGGCAATGTCAATTTAGCTTATGAATCCAATTTCTTTTTGATTTTGTACAAAACTGGACCAAACCAAAAGCAAGAAACAGCCCAACTGAAGAAGAGTTGAGGAGAATTATGAGTGGTTAGGTGATATAATAACTTAATATTTGAGGCACGAGCCTTTGCTTGAACAGGGGTTGGACTAGAAGATCTCCACAATCCCTTCCAGCCCTGTGATTCTTTGTTCTATGATATCCTGATTCTGCAATTCTCCCTCTTTCAAGTTAGAGGAAGTTAAGTTGTTATTGGTAAGACTCAGTGAGCTTTTTAACAACTATTTCTTTCTTCTGCTCTAAGACCATAATATGAACAGAGATCAACAAGAGATAAAGGCTTTATCCTTTAGTGAACCCAATTCCTTGAGAATTCCTTGAGAATCTAAAATCTGAATGTGCAGGGGACTTAAAGCTAGGTAGAAAATGGACTCCATGTGATGTCTTTCTCCTGGCTATCTTCAACTGTCATACTTTCAGCTGGCCATTCAGAGAGAAGCTATTCTTACATTTACTGAACGTGAAGAGAGTGCTCCATTGATCCATTAATCCTCCAAGGAAAGATTGAAAACAAACAAGATCCAGGCAGAAAAAGAACATCATGTCTTCAAAATCTAAGGGACTGGTTTGGACAAAACTCAACAGCACTTTTTCGTGTGGCTATTGATAAAAAGAGGATCACCAACATGATCACCAACGTCTGATGATGGATATGGTACAGTGGTGGGATTCAATTTTTTTTACTACTGGTTCTGTGGGCGTGGCTTGGTGGACATGGCAGGAGAAAGATACTGTAAAATCTCCAGTCAGAGGTGGTATTTGCTGGTTCTCTGAACTACTCAAAATTTCTACTACCGGTTCTCCAGAACTGGTCAGAACCTGCTGAATGCCACCTCTGATATGGCGTCTTAGTAGACAATCAGCTAAATATGAGCCAGCAGTGTGCAGTAGTAGCCAAAAAAGCTAATGCAATCCTAAGTTGCATTAACAGAGGGATACGATTGAGATCAAGTAAGATACTAATACCACTCTATAAAGCCTTAGTAACATCACACCTAGAGTATAGCATCCAGTTTTGGTCACCACACTGTAAAAAAGATGTTGAGACTCTAGAAAGAGTACAGAGAAGAGTAACCAGGATGATTAGAGGACTGGAGACTAAAACATATGAAGGACAGTTACAGGAACTGGACATGGCTAGTCTAGTGAAGAGAAGGACCAGGGGAGAGAGGATAGCAGTCTTCCAATATTTGAGGCACTACCACAGAGAGGAGGGAGTCAAGCTATTTTCTAAAGCATCTGAAGGCCAGGCAAGGAATAATGGATGGAAACTGAACAAGGAGAGATTCAACCTGGAAATAAGGAGAAATTTTCTGAAAACAGTGAGAACAATTAACCAATGCAACAGCTTGCCTTCGGAAGTTGTGGGAACGTCATCATTTGAGACTTTCAAGAAGAAATTGGATTGCTATTTGTCTGAAATGGTGTAGGGTCTCCTGCAATTATTTGAATGGGGGTGGTGGTGGACTTGATGACCTACAAGGTCCCTTCCAACTCTAATTATCTATTATCTGTTATCTGACACAAGAAGAAGAAGATAGATCAAGGATCCTGCTGCATTCAGAATCTGGACTGTGCAATAACTTGGCGTATGTTGCAAGGAATACATCTCCAACCCACCTTCAAGTCTCATAGTTGAACATATGAAAGATTCCCCCACTGCAGTTCAGTTATACTTGGAGCTGATAAAGACACTTCTGGATTCTTTTTATTGATCAGACAAAACTTTGACTAAGATCAAGAGCTAAGCTAAGGTAAAAAATACAGTATAAAAATACAGTAAGAAAAAAAATCATTAAATCATTTGGTCAAGCCAATTATTTGAATAATATAAGATTAAGTGGAATATTAAAGTTGGCACAGTGGTTAAAATGCAGTACTGCAGGCTTCTTCTGCTGACTGCCGGCTGACTGCAATTTGGCAGTATGAACCTCACCAGGTTCAAGGTTGACTCAGCCTTCCATAGTTCTGTAGTGGGTAAAATGGGGACCCAAAATTGTTAGGGACAATATGCTGTCTCTGTAAACTGCTTAGAGAGGGGCTGTAAAGCATTGTGAAGCTGTATATAAGTCTAAGTGTTATTACTATTGCTAAAGTTGATCCTCAGTCCAGTTGTATAGCAAAGTTTGGTTAGTCTACAGATAAGTGAACACTTTATTTTATATTCAAGATATGCTCACACATCTGATGATATTCTCCTTCAGCCATACAATTTGGAATGCTCTGCAATTTGGTCTGTATGATTGGTGTTGTCCCTTAGATGGCACCTCTGCAATGAAGACTGGATGGATGGAACTAAATGGACTGTCAAATGGATATCATAAAATGTAATTTCTGCCTTATGCATTCACAATTCTTCTTACTCCCTCTCAATCTGCTACACAATTAAGGTCTAGAATCCTGTAGGGGTGAAAATGGGTATCACACCAGGGAGACAATGCAATTCGTATCATTGTGACATTGGCTGGTCAAAGGTTTTTGCATTATGTTGAGGCCCCAACTGCTGCTTTCAAGAAGTAACTGGAAGAAATTAGAAAGAGGATTGAATTTGCACCAAAGAATGGTGCAATGGTCTAAAGGTGGAGCTCTTGCCTCACAATCAGGAGGCTGTGAGTTCGATGCTAGGTAGAAGCTGATATTTTTCTCTCTGGGCACATATCTGCTGGATATACAACAGGAAGAGCATCCGGCCAGTAAACACTCATTCAGTTATCTAGACTCCACCCTGCAAGGGATTATGGGGTCATTAAAAGGAGATGATGATTGAATTTGCACCAAAATCTCAGACTGGCTCTGATCTTCCATTCTCCACCATCCAGTCAGAGCTGAAGAAGCTTCTTGGATGAAAAGCAAAACATCTTCAAAGAAAAAGAAGAAAGTCCAGTTGAAAAAACACCTTTTTTTTTTTGGTAAAGCCCTATTTTTTTTTTAAATTTGTAACAGACCCTGGCATTTTATAAAGCAGTCATACCATATTCTCAATTTCTTTTTTTCTGAAATTATTTGTTTGGTATCAGGTCCTTGAATGCTTCTATTATGAGTGTTTGCATTAGGGAAACTGTAACTCCAAAAGGGTTTATTTTAGGAATATTAGCAATGCTTTCCTTCAGCAACGTTAGTTTATCGATTTTTTCCCCCTGTGCCATTTTTCTTTTTGGTACAGATTCATTTTCAAGAGCTTCTTCACTGTACAAATATCTACTGGATGATAAATCACATTTTAAAATCTATTAGCTTTTTTTTTTTTTTAACCTTCTCATGATGACCCAAAAGCAGGAACTGAAATTCTTTATTGTTCTTTCCTATCACAGCTTAAGACTGGGGTAGGGATAGAATAATAAACCATTCCTGTGGTCACTTTTTTTAAAATCATTGCTTTTTTTATTAACTTGGACTATTACGATGGTTACATGTGAGTGTTATTTCAGGTAGTACGATCACAATTGACCCCAAAATCATTCATATGAGTGTGACACACACACACACACAATATGGTCAGGCTTAGTTTTTGAAGGGGGGGAAATGTTCAAAGCAAAGTAAATGTTTTGAATTGTTTTTGCCACTAGAAGTGAGGCAGACTATTGCAAGTATTTGTAGCACAAAACTTGCTTGGTGTTTTGTTCATGTATGAGTTTCTGCTGTGTTGTAAGGATTGTAATGAGCCATGGTGGCGCAGTGGTTAGAGTGCAGGCTACTTCTGCTGACTGCTGGCTGCCTGCAGTTTGGCAGTTGGAACCTCACCAGGTTGACTCAGCCTTCCATCCTTCCTAGGTGGGTAAAATGAAGATGCAGATTGAAGATGCAATATACTGACTCGTTAGACCACTTAAAGCGGGCTGCAAAGCACTGTGAAGTGGGATATAAGTCTAAGTGCTATTGCTATTGTGGTCTTCTAAGATTCTTTTTTAATTGAAATGATCTTCAAATCGTTTGCTTAGAATATCATACAGGAGCATGCAAGGAAAGGCCAAAGATGGTTGAAATAATAGTTCTTTATTGGACTTCAAAAACAACAACAACAATAATTCCTTGTTTTCATAACATGGTGAAGCCTGATGGTGACTTGTAAAGTTTTTGGTTGTATTGGTGTTGTGGCTCGCCAGCGGCCAGCAGAGCTGGTGGCAGATTTGGACAGTGAGGAGGTTGGGAAAGGAACATGGGCTAGTCCTGGAGTCTGGGGAAGGCTCTAACAAGGCCTCTGCTTCAGAGGCAGAGTTGTGGCCAGGGCTGTCTGACAGTTATCAGCTGCCTTTGGAGTTGGAGATCAGTGGGGCAGAAGAACAGCTGGAGCCTGTTCCTAGTGTGTGCATGCACAGAGCTGCCAGGAGAAGGGAACAGCTAAGGAACATGGGTTGACTCGGGAGTAAAAGCTCAGGTGGATGGTGAATGGCGTCTCCCATAGAGAATAATGAGGAACAAAAGGGGAGTGGTGTTTGCAGGAGGCAATTAGTTCAATTCATTGGGGTGAAATCTGTTCCTGACTCCTTGCCAAGTATTATCTGCTACAGAGTGGCGTTTGGAAGGTATCGGCCTGGCAACTCTCCCAGTCTGATAAAGGTCTGTAGTTGTGCAATCTCTTGAAAGGCTGTTGGCCAGGATTGTGCTGGAAAGTGAATGAGAGGAATTCACTTTAACCTAAATAAAAAGGGTTTTATCTGGACGAAGAGTCAGTTTCATGCTTTGGGGAAGCGTAGGTCAGAACAATTTGATGGTGTTGGGTGATAATTGGTGTTGTGCTGAACAAGGGCTGTACTTTTTTTCCCACAATTTGCATGGGAAAATGGGAGGATGAAAGGAGGAATGAAACCATGACAAGTGCCACTACTCAGCCTGTGTGAATATGGATGCTACATTTGGTAGGGAAGAGCATGGAAGTTGTAATAGATACTTACAAACCAGCCAGCCTTCCATTCTCTCACCCAGGCAACACTGCTGGAGTTTCTTGATCAGATCTGGCTAAGCTGTTGCTGAATGTCAGGTTAATAAATACAAAATTGCACCTGGTATTTTGCAATTGATCCTGGATGAGTAGCAAAGAGTCTTTAAGACCTGGCTTGCTAGTGAGTTTCTCTTTCTACATGTACAGCTTCCTGCAATGCAGAAGCAGTTCAATTTTCTAAACTGCCAGTTCTGTAAATTTCCGGATTCTTATTTGTCCGTAGGTTGTTGAGTTGCCAAAGAAGAATTTATAGAATTTATAGCCAATTGTCTGCTTGCCTGAGCAGACTCCTTGTCGTTCAAGATGTTGATTCCAAAACCACTGGAATGCTTCCAACGAGATAATTAAATGTTTTTGAACCAACTGGAACCATCATGCTACATGTGGATAGGATAAAAAAGAGAAGTCACCATGGTTAGGATGATGCTCAGGTGATCTGCGTTGTTTTATATATACCTAATGGCATATATACAGGGGGCAAAATAATTCCACCCTATGTGATAAGATATCTAGTATGTTTAAGAGCAGATTTAAGAAAGCTGTTGAAGATAAAGTTTTCTTGCAAAAACACTAAATACTTTACAAAGTTGCAGAACACAAAAACATAAAAAGTTGAGCACATTTATATTAGGGGCAGGTTTGTCCAATTCTATTATACTAGATAGAACAAATCTATTAGAACAGGGTGTCAAATTCACATGACATATTGGCACTCCCCCCCACCCCCCTTCGTTAAACTGGGTGTGTGGGCATGGCCAGTGTGTGACATATCCACCCATGGGCCAGAAGTTTATCAGCCCTGTGTTAGAGGGTATTTCACTGTTGGAAGAAAATGTTGGTTCATTCTGGGCTGGGTTCAAAGATAATAGGACAACTGCTTGAAGCAGAATTATTATTATTATTATTATTATTATAGACAAAAATGACAGTATACACAGCAAACGAGATAACCTTGCTGGGATTCATATCACAAATCACTAGTCAAATACTTCTCAAGTGTTTAGGACTGTGTGATATATTGGCAGATTATGCGAGCAGATCCCAGTAAGGTGGCCTTCTGCAGCTGACCAATGGTGATCTTGTCAGAGCCAATTGTTTTAAAGTACTTGTCTAGGTCTTTAGGCCCAGCACCCAGTGTGCCAATTACCACTGGAACCACCTGCACTGGTTTATGCCAGAGTCTCTGCAGTTCGATTCTCAAGTCCTGATATCTGGTGACTTTTTCAAGTTGTTTCTCGTTGATTCTGCTGTCACCTGGTATGGCAATGTCGATGATCCACACTTTTTTCTTCTCCACAATCGTGATATCTGGGGCATTGTGTTCCAAAACTTTGTCAGTCTGTATTTGGAAGTCCCATAGTAGTTTTGCATGCTCATTTTTGACTATTATTATTATTATTATTCCCTTTATGACTAGCAACTGGATAAAAAAAATTAATTAATAAAAATAATATGTTTCCCCCACAAGAAAAGAAAAGATAGTTGTCATACCACATAGATAATTAACGGAATCCCACAAAGCTCTCTACTGGGTTGAATATTATCCTATTCTTAAATGATCTTGGTTTAGGGATCAAACAATTAAGTATCCAAATTTATTTACCATAAATTATTCAGGGTGATTGAAATAGAAAGAAAAGACTCCCCTCCTCTAATTTTTTGCTTTCTAATTCAAGCAAAAGGTTTAAAAAGAGGGAGCAACCAACATTTTTATTTATTTATACACAGACACATACACACACACACAAATATACATCAATCTTTCTGAGTTCGTTCTTTGTTTTTTTAATACATTTTATGAATTTTCTATTAATTACAATTTTAGTGCTTAATAAACATTGTGTTATCTGGGTATTTAATTAGCTTAGAGATACAGATTTCATTCTTATTTTCCACTCCTTTTTTCCAACCACTGGTAGAATAAGTTTCATGTCTGATAATATTCAGTATTCATTCTTTGTAAGCTGAAGCAGTAGTGGGATGCAAAATTTTTTACTATTGGTTCCGTGGGCGTGGCTTGGTGTAGCTGGATGGGCATGACAGGGAAAGGATACTGCAAAATCTCCATTCCCTCCCCACCTATTAACCTGCTTTCCAGCTCCATTCTTCTGTGCAGGGCAACGAAAGAAGACCCAGCCGATCAGCTGGGACTCGGGAGGCAGAGAATAGATGGGGTTGGTGGGACCAGTCAGAGGCAGTATTTGCCGGTTCTCTAAACTACTCAAAATTTCCGCAACTGGTTCTCCAGAACTGGTCAGAACCTGCTGAATACCACCTCTGTCCTGAAGATTCAAACTTGATAAACCAACTGCTTTACAATACAGTCAACTATCATTTTGGAAAGCTGTATAAAGCATATGATTATATATCAAAGGTGATCTGGTATCTGCTATGCCTAGATCTGAGAATCATTTTCTTCATCAGCCTTTCTATGGAAGAGAAGGGAAGAAATTCCTCCATAGTTGTATTTATAAGGAGAAAAAAGAAATCAGAAGTTAAGCATTTTAGAAAGTCATTCCCCATGGATTCAACATGATAACAATGATAACATTTAACAGATAACAGATAACATGTTTAAATTAAACATATGATAATTTTCTCATAGGCACTAAACCTGAGATCCCATACTCCTGAAGTTTGCTTACTACTAGGTAGTACAGTCATCTTAGGGCAAACCATTGAAAAGAATCTAGATATTTCATTGGTTTGCTCTTCAACATTTATTTTTCATTTTGGAAAACAGAGTTATCTTCAACAGTATGAAAATTCCAAATACCAGATAACGGTCACACAAATAAACATTGTTTGCCAGATAAATATCTTTCCTGGAAAAACTCCCAAGTCATGGGTTTCAAACCCATGGGGTGATTAGATATGGGCCATGGGTCCGGCCTGGAAATATTGGCCAATTTTTGGCCTCCATAGCCTCCTGCAGCACTCTCCAAGCCAAAAACAGGCCACGCAGAGGCCTTGCAAGCCCCTCCCCCAGCCCGTTTTTGGCCAGCAGAGTCCTACTGTAGGCTGGAAAGGCCAAAAACAGGCTGCGTGATGGCCTCGCGGGGCCTCTGTATGCCCCATTTGGGCTAGTAAAGTGCTGCAGGAGTGTTCTGACCAAGGCTTCCTGAGACCGTAATTTTAGCACATGCTTAGTCCAAATAACATTCTTTTTATTTCAACGCTGGGAATTATGCTCATTCCCAACCCGTAATGAGTCCCAAACAGCCCCTTGAAATAAGCACCCACCTTTCTCTCCTTTGAATTGCTGACAACAACTAAAGTGCCAAATTAACTGTAAAAAGCCAGAGTACAAAGACCACACAGAGTTTCAAGGTTTAATCTGAACAGAGCAAATGACTTTGCTCCCTGCAAAGGTTTCTCTACCTTTGCACCTCCTTTATACCTTAGGGGAGGGGCAATCACCTCCCAGCCTTACTCCCAAGTCACCCCTTTTGTCTTAGCTGCTCTTGCCTTCTGGCAGCTCTGTGCATATGCACACTGGGAACAGGCTCCCCTTGTTCCTCTTCCTCGCTGCTGTCAGATTCTGGAGGGTCCAGAGTCAGCACATAACTCCCAGATAGTCCTGGCCCCATGTCTGTATCGGATGCAGGACCCTTGCCTGAGTCCTCTCTAGATTCCCAGACTGGTCCCTGTTCTTCCCCACTATCCAATTCTGCTGTCATCTGCACAAACTGCTGGCAAACCACAACAAGGAGGCTGTTCAGGCTGAAAATGGGGCAGAGGGGGCTGAGTGTAGCCACGTGCCCCATTTTGGTTGGCAGGGTGCTGCAGGAGGCATCTATCCCATCTTCCCCTGTTCCTTCCCCCCACCAGCCCACAGAGAACTACAATGCCGATCTGGCCCTGGAAGAAATCCAGTTGGACATCCCTGTCCTAAGCAAAGACATTAAGGCTTGATAAAGGAAGTAGAAAAGATATGAGAAACTAGAAAAGCTGGAGGATGGGCAAGGATGATCAATCTGTGCACAGCACTTAAATTTAGCACATATAATGACGACTTTGACCCACAAACATTTTAATTACATTTTAACTGTGAAGCAATTGGTCCCATAAAGCTGGTCACACCAAAAGGCGTGACACAAAAGGTGCGACCAGCGATGGGCTCCTGGTTGCTTGCAATTTTCAGCAGCTTTAGAAAAACTAAATTATACTTTTGACGGTGTGTTCAAAGTTTCTTGAAGGCATTAAGAGGGGGTCAACGTATTCTCCAAAGAATCTGAAGGGAAGTCAGGAAGGAATGGGTGGAAACTAATCAAGGAAAGAAGCAACCTAGAACTAAGGATGGATTTCCTGACAGGATGAACAATTAATCAGTGGAACTACTTGCCACCAGAAGTTGTGGGTGGTCCAACACTGGAGGTTTTTCAGAAGTGATTTACAACCATTTGTTTGGAACGGTTAGGGTTAGAGTTAGATTTAGGACTGGATTCAGGTTCAGGTTAGGGTTAGAGTAGGCTTAGGGTCAGGTTTAAAATTAGCATTAGGGATAGCATTAGGGGGTTAGAGTGACTAAAAATAAATAAAAAAGAGAAAGAAAAAAAGGGAATGTATAAGGGTTCGTGCCTGAGCAGGGGGTTTGATTAGAAGACCTCCAAGGTCCCTTCTGACTCTGTTACTTCTCTTCTCTTCTCTTCTCTTCTCTTCTCTTCTCTTCTCTTCTCTTCTCTTCTCTTCTCTTCTCTTCTCTTCTCTTCCCTTCCCTTCCCTTCCCTTCCCTTCCCTTCCCTTCTCTTCTCTTCTCTTCTCTTCTCTTCTCTTCTCTTCTCTTCTCTTCTCTTCTCTTCTTCATTCTTGCCTCATGTAGTCCAGTCCAGTCCTGTCTTGTATTCCATTCCATTCCATTCCAGATGAGAGGCTTTCCCCCTCCTTCACTTTATATAATACAGGCCCCAAATTGTGCAGTTTCAGAGAGCTCTGCACCAGGATTTGATTAATAGTCTGTGAGTAGCTGAATGTGTCTTACAGCAAATGCCATATGGTACATTATCACTTTCATTATCAACTGCATCTTAGTGACAAGTACAGTTCCTGACAAGCAGGGAATCATTTAATAGGAAATCAGAGCATAATTTGCAGAAGTAGGATTTGTTTGATATCCTAGGGCACAGCGGCTGACTTTGGGGCAAAGTGTGTAGTTTGAGTCACAACACTAACATATGCCACAAACAGGAGGGGAAAAAAAAGAATGTTGCTGTTATTCAAAGCAGTCCTTTGAGGAGGTTGGTAGTCTGGTAGATGGATAATATTTAATGCGGCTGTCATAACGGGAAAGGCTGAAAGAAGTTTATCATCACCATGTTAGGGAAAATGCCTTGGAGAGGGTAACTTAACATATGAGGCAGGGAAACAGGGATCCATTAAAAGGAGAAATGGTAGCAGGTTTAGGATCTGCTAAAATGGCACAAGGACGTGAGCAAATGTTTGATTTTTTCCCTAAATTTCCCCCTTCTCTGTATGTGTCTTTCTCTCTGTGTCTTTCTCTCTGTGTCTCTGTCTCTGTATCTCTCTCTGTCTCTCTCTGTCTCTGTCTGTCTGTCTCTCTCTCTCTCTGAAAACAAGAAGATGCAAGCAGAAAAGTTCAGCAAAGCTTTCTATATTTTCCCCTCACTTTCTTTGGAACGAAGACAGGATGACAAGCTGCATAACAATATATTGTTGTTCCTTATGATTCTTGACTCTTGACAAATTTATCTTTTCTTTTAGTACACTGAGAGCATTTGCACCAAGACAAATTCCTTGTGTGTCCAATCACACTTGGCCAATAAAGAATTCTATTCTGTTCTGTTCTGTTCTGTTCTGTTGTGTTCTGTTCTGTTGTGTTCTATTCTATTCTATTCTATTCTATTCTATTCTATTCTATTCTATTCTATTCTATTCTATTCCCTTCTCTATTCTTTTTCTTTATTCTATTCTATTTTTAATCTATTCTTATTCTATTCCCTTCTCTATTCTATTATTTTCTTTATTCTATTCTATTCTATTCTATTCTATTCTATTCTATTCTATTCTATTCTATTCTATTCTATTCTATTCCATCCCATCCCATCCCATCCCATTCTTTTCTATTCCATTCCATTCCATTCCATTCCATTCCATTCCATTCTATTCTATTCTATTCTATTCTATTCTATTCTATTCTATTCTATTCTATTCTATTCTTATTCTATTCCCTTCTCTATTCTATTATTTTTCTATTCTATTCTATTCTATTCTATTCTATTCTATTCTATTCTATTCTCTATTCCATTCTTTTTCCTTCTTCTATTCATTCTATTCTGTTCTGTTCTATTCTATTCTATATAGACAAATAATGTAACAGTAACAGAGTTGGAAGGGACCTTGGAGGTCATCTATTCCTGCTCTCGCAGAAGACCTATGTTATTTCCTATAAATGGCTGTCTGAGATCGACAAAATCTGGAAATGTCAGCCAGATTAGCAAGTGCTAGTATTTAATCATCCTGAAAGCTGTGAAGGGTCAGACTGGATACTAACTGGATGGGACACCACTTGGGATTTCAAAGCTGGCAGTAAAATTGGGAAATAATTAAAACACATACACACATTTAACAGATAACAGATAATCGGAGATGGAAGGGACCTTGTAGGTCATCTAGTCCACCACCACCCGCCCAAGCGGGAGACCCTACACCATTTCTGACAGATGGGAGTCCAATCTCTTCTTGAAAGTCTCAAGTGATGATGCTCCCACAACTTCTGAGGGCAAGCTGTTCTATTGGTTGATTGTTCTCACTGTCAGAAAGTTTCTCCTTATTTCTAGGTTGCATCTCTCCTTGTTCAGTTTCCATCCATTGTTCCTTGTCTGGCCTTCAGGTCCTTTGAAAAATAGCTTGATCCCCTTCTCTCTGTGGCAGCCCCTCAAATATTGGAACACTATTATCATGTCTCCCCTGGTCCTTCTCTTCCCTAGACTAGCCAGGCCCAGTTCCTATAACTGTTCTTCATATGTTTTAGTCTCCAGTCCCCTCATCATCCTGGTTTCTCTTCTCTGTACTTTTACTCTTTTACTCTGTACTCTGTACATATAAGGAAGAAGGCAATAACAAGCTACTTCCATACAATTACATGGATTTGAGTCAAACACACCTCTTTTTTTACCATTATCCATGTAAGCAATTCAAGCAAGTTGTACTAGTAAAACAACTTGCCTCCAGAAATTGTGGGAGGTCCAACATTGGAGGCTTTTAAGAAGGGACTGGACATGGTATCAGATCTCCTGCTTGTGCAGGACAGTTGGATTAGAAGACCACCAAGATCCCTTCCAACTCCTATGTTCTTCAAAAGAGACAACATAGAGAAGAACATCAAAGTTAATTAGTGTGCTGGAGGTTAAACCATAAGATCAAGGGTCTTCAAACTTTGCAAGTTTAAGACTTGTGGACTTCAACTCCCAGAATTCCTGAGCTAACATGACTGGAGGAGGAATTCTGGGAGCTGAAGTCCATAAGTCTTAAAGCTGCCAAGTTGGAAGACTCTTGCATAAGATGAATGACTGAGGGAACTAGGTATGTCTTCTTTCTAATGAAAAGAAGAATCAGGGATGACATGATAGCAATCTTCCAATATCTAAGGGGCTTCCACAAAAAAGAGAAGGTTGACCTATTGTCGCCAACCTTTTGGACCTCAGGGACCACCAAACTCATAATTTTAGATCCCAGGGACCTAATTGGTTCTGTAGGTTTGGCCTAATTTGTGGTTGTGGCTTGGTGGTCATGTGACTGGCTGGGCATGGCTTGTATGTAAATATTATAAATATTTATATACATATTGATTTTTTTATATAAAAAAAGCAACTTTTACCCAAAATCAGGCAAAGCAGGCAGGCAGATTGAGTTGTTCACAGAATCACAGATTCATTCAGAAATCCATCTATCTGCCATTGGCTAGCTCAGTCAGTCACATAAAGTTTGCTTGCAAGCAAACTCACAAAATTAACTCACAACAGACCATGTATGTAAATATTGAATTTTTTATTTTAAAAAAGCAACTTTTATCCAAAATCAGGCAAAGCAGGCAGATTGAGTTGCTCACAGAATCATTCAGTGATCTATCTATCTACCATCAGCTAGCTCAGTCTCTCAAATTTGCTTGCTGTGAGTCTGCACTGAATTTGCTTGGAAACAAACCTTCAATCCTAAGGGAGGTTCGGCTGTGCTTAGCTAGAAAGCAAGAAATCCAACCATTTCCTGCTTCCTAGCTAATCTAAATCTCCTAGCACAGCAGAACAGATGATGGTCGGAAAAAGGAAAAATAGCAACTTAGCAGACAAGTTTGCTGGGTAAGGAGTGAGTGGGAGGGGAGGGTTCCCGTGGGCCATGTGGGCTGAGCAGCCTTGTGTTTCTGCGCAGCCTGGATTAATTGCTTTGGGGGGCTGTTCTGGGCGTGAGATTTCTCTGCGGCCCACCAAAATTTTCTCATGGCCCACCAGCGGGCTGAGATCCACCGGTTGGCGACTGCTGGTCCAAAGCACCTGAAGGCAGGACAAGAAGCAATGGATGGAAACTTATAAAGCAGAGAAGCAATCTAGAATGAAGGAGAAATTTCCTGGCTGTGAGAACAATTAACCAGTGAAATAAGTTGCCTCCAGAAGTTGTGGGTGCTCCAACACTGGAAATTTTTATGAAGAGTCTGGACAACCACTTATCTGAAATGGTACAGGGCAGGGATCAGCAACCATAAGCACTCAAAGAGCCATTTGGATCCATTTCCCACAGAAGAGAAAACACAAAACCCTTTTGACTTCTAAAATGAAGATAACACTGCATAGATCAGGTTTTGTTTAATCTTTATGCTATATATATATATATAAACTATAGTATTTATGGAATAAAAAGCCAAACTTAAATTATCCACCTGCAGCAAACCAAAAATGCCATCTGCTTCTGCGTGCCATCATCCTCAATAAATCGTGTGATGGTGGGTGTCGCACATTGGCAGTTATGATGCACATTTTGAGCGACAGGGAGTTGAAACAGAGGGGTGAAAAGAGCCACATGTGGCTCCAGAGTCGGGAGTTGTGACCCCTGGTATAGGATCTCCTATTTGGGCAGGGGGTTGAAATAGAATACCACCAAGTTCCCTTCCAACCCCGCTATTCTGTTAAATATTCTTGGCAACAGAACAGTTGTTACTGTTTTGTTGTTGTTGCTATTATTTACATTGTGGGATATTGGTTTCATTTTGCCTTTGTTTGTTTACATTTTTGCTGGTCATAATCAATACTGTTGATGGATTATGAGGTGAAAGAGAGCAACACTATTTGCAAGCGATTGTTTTCAGCATTTACATTTTTTTTTCTGTTTTTCGGCAACGCAAGGAATCTAGACTTCACCCCAGTGAGGATCTCTTCCAACCAAGCATCAGAAAGTTTCATTTTTTCCCACTGGTCTAACTGAGCAGTCTTTAGGGGGTTTGATTTTTCTTTTCTTTCAATTCATCACTGAATTCCAAAGGCAGATATTTTTCAGCTGAGGGCAGCATTGGTTTAGGAAACTGCAGCTTTATATATTGTGGGAGAAGAGGCGATGTTATTTTCAACTATGTTTGTCTTCATGCGTGTTGTGATACCTTGCAAAAAGAAGAAAAACCAAGGGGCTCTGCCTCAGTTTTTATGAAAAGAAGAAAGAAAGAAATATAGCAGTACAAGCTTTTGTGAAATGCACAACATTTATAGAGCAATAGCAAGATTCCATAAACACGAGTTAATAATCCGTCAACAATCAGAATAAAATATAGTAGCATTATCTTTCCAGCAGTTTTTTTTTTTTAACCTTAGTAGCACACTGCACTATAAAACACTACAATGACTCTTTGCACTGTTATTATTTCTGTTTTCCTGAGAAATACAAGTCCTTTTATTTGAGGACAGGAAATAATATAGAGCTTTGTCACCCAACCACAGCCAATTATTAGACAGATTGAATTCCGACTCTCAAGATTTCTTACCTCATGTGGTTATGGCTGAGAATTCTAGACATTAAAAAATTCACATAGGTTTCTCTGAACGTAGCTAAAATTTATTATGATTTTTTTCTTTCAACTTTTAACTGTAGTTTTTTCTTTTCTTTTAACTGTAGTCCCTTGGATTGGGGTGGAGTTGGAGGTGACTGAATGGTGCTTGAGGATTTACTGGCCTGCTTCCCTTCCTGAGGCCTATGTGGAGCCCACAGCAAATAATTATTCACTGCACCCAGAGACAGAAATATCTGCCGCTACCTAGGATCGAACTCATAATCCAACTCAAACCAATGAGCTGTGGTGGTTCAGTGGTCAGAGTGCAGTACTGCAGGCTATTTCTGCTGCCTGCCGGCTACCTGCAATTTGGCAGTTCAAATCTTACGAGGCTCAAGGTTGACTCAGCCTTCCCTCCTTCCAAGGTCAGTAAAATGAGGACCCAGATTGTTGGGGGCAATAGACTGACTGTAAACCACTTAAAGAGCGGCTGTCAAGCACTGTAAAGCGTTATATAAGTCTAAGTGCTATTGCTGCTGCTAATCTCCTAGAGGTGGCAAGAACTCCACCTATAGGCCACTGTGCCACTCTAGAAAATTTTTTATTATACTCTGTGAAATTAGGCCAACTTTGATTATCCTCTGATGAACCTACCTGCCAATTGTAATATTTTACCTTGCTTTGCTTTTACTGTATTTTCATTTTTAATAAGTTTCATTTGACATTCTGGTCAGCGACTATAATAACAATATTCAAAATATAAGTAAGATCAAAGTCACATAAGGAGATGGGACTGAACTTAGGGACACAGAGTATTTCCATAAGAATTCTTTGTATTTTATCATCCTTTTGATCCCTGGTGATGTGAAGGTGTCTGAAGGGATAGGGCCATGACTTAAAAATTCATCGATAGAATAACCTCTATCTAGATATTTACCACCTCTCTTGCCACATTTATTAAGGGGATCGCTGCAGTTGTTAAATCAGTCACATGGTTGTAAGTGAATCTGGTTTCCCCATTGACTTTGCTTGTCAGAAGGTCTCAAAAGAGGATCACATGACTCTGGGACACTGCAACCGTCATAAATGTGAGTCAGTAGTCAAGCATCCGAATGTAAATCACATGATCATGGGAGGTTGCAATGGTCATAAGTGTGAAAAAATGGTCATAAGTCACTTTTTCCAGTGCTGTTGTAACTTCAAGTGGTCACTAAATGAACTGTTATAAGTCAAGGACTAACTGTACTTTGGGGTAGTATCGTCATTGAATGGTATGTTGTAGGACAAATTTGCATCATCAAATCATCCTGTCATGTGATGTATCATGTTTTTTCCCCCTGGGGATGGGTGTGACCAGCACGTGACACATCCGGCCCAGGACCCATGAGTTTGACACCCTTGTTATAGGAGAAGAGACAGAAGGGTAGGTGGAATCAAGTCAGTCATCAACTTAGAGTCATTACATTTCTCCAAATGGTCTAAATCAGGGGTCCCCAACTTTTGCTCCATGGACTGGCACTGGGCTACAGCATCCCAGAAACTGGACCATGCAAACAAATGAAGTTCCATCTGTGGGATGCAAGCAGCATGTGAAACCATGCCCCCTCCAGTCCATGGAAAAACCTCTCTCCATGGAACCCGTCTCTGGTGCCCCAAAGGTTGGGGCCCACTGATCTAAGTCCAACCCCTCTTGAATTTCATTGACTCTTATCTAGTGTAAATTTCATACTCTTAGTTGACTCTAAGTTGACTAGATTCTTATATATCAGGTAAAGGTTCCCCTCACACATACATGCTAGTTGTTTCTGGCTCTAGGGGGCGGTGCTCATCTCTATTACAAAGCCAAAGAGCCAGTGCTGTCTGAAGACGTCTCCATGGTTATGTGGCCATCAGGACTGAACACCGAAGATGCACGGAACACTGTTAACTTCCCACCAAAGCAGTCCCTATTTTTCTACTTGTATTTTTTGCATGCTTTCAAATTGCTAGGTTGGCAGAAGCTGGGACAAGTAATGAGAGCTCACTCCATTACATGGCGCTAGGGATTTGAACCGCCGACCTGCCGACCTTTCTGATCGACAAGCTCAGCATCTTAGCTACTGAGCCACCGCATTCCCTTCTTACGTATAGGCATGAGCTAATAAATCATCTTAACTGGACGTTAATGTGTGAGGTTGAGAGACAATGTGAAGGTCAAACAAAGACTTTTGTCCAGTAATATTATTCAACTCAATGAAGGGTAAAGGAAAAGTGGCTAGATGTGGGCCAAGGTCATGGTTTGTTTTAGGGAAGACAGAAAACTTAGTGCAAGATCAACAGTGCATAGAAAAGGAGAAAATATTGAGTTACCCCTAAATAAAGTGATATTTAGATGCAAAAGGTCTTGGGTGTAGAATCTAAAAAAAGATTAGTGAAAAGCAGAGAAAAGGATGGTAGTGGTTTGCAATCTTTATAAGGAAGAACTCTAATTTGTTGAATAAAAGACATGAAAACAGACAGCATATCAAATCAAGGCATCTTAATGCAATTAATGCACCAGATAATAAGCAAAGCCTACTTCTCATGCCGTGAATAAAAGGCTGAAAATTCATATTCAAAAGATACTTTTGTTTACTAATATTTTGATGTCGAGATTGCGCTCATAAAAACAGAGCAAACACTAATAAATCCATCCTTCCCCCCAATGGCTCTGCAGAGCTTTGGGGCAGAGAAATCGGCAACAATTAATACTCAAACACTTTGCAATAACATGTTCCTGTAGTTTAGAGTCATTGCTTCCCTTATCAACTAATTAAAAACAACTTGAGGCTAAGCTACCCAATAAATAGTCTGAAGAAAACAAACAGAATAAATGTAAATATATTCTCCTCTGTTGGGTTTCTGGAAGTGGTGGTGCAGGATACATTAATTTGTATTGAATGAAAGAGCATCAAAACCCGAGCAGCTGTTAGTGTGTATATACACACAGAGAGACATACATATATACATATATATGTATACATATATGCATCTCTGTCTCTCTGTCTCTCTCTCTGTCTCTCTGTCTCTCTCTCTGTCTCTCTCTCTGTATGTCTGTCTCGGTCTCTCTGTCTTTCTCTGTCTCTGTCTCTCTGTCTCTGTGTGTGTCTCTCTCTCTCTCTCTGTGTCTCTGTGTCTCTCTCTGTCTCTCTGTCTCTCTCTCTCTCTCTCTGT